>JACJUY010002514.1:0-17024 GCA_014220935.1 Platorchestia sp. MABIK | reverse complement strand
TTTAGCTTCGTAATTTCATATTAAATATGATACCTATCCGTGCTGTGTTCTTCGTCTTTAAATTCTTAAATATTCACTAGTGTTATTTTCAATACTCTTTATAGAAACGTTACGTGCTAACTGAATGGTATTGGTGATGAAATTACTGCTACAGTCTTGACAGGAAAACATGTGTTTCGATCGCTGTATCTCACAAAACTTTGTAGCAAGTCCCGTCAAAAATTTGATCAGATATGAGAGACGGTGACACAGTTTGGACACGTTTTCAGTTAGTGTCGGAAGCGCATGAATTTGGCGCTTGTGTATCAGCAATTCTTCATGCAGAACGTGACAGGCATTCGCTCCTACCGACGCGAATGCTGACCCCAAGACTCGATGTAGGTCACTCTAAAATAGAGAGTTGCTCCGGAATTTTGAAGGGTGTTCTGTTTCGCTTAGTCCAAAAGCTAAACGAAAGCTAGAAAAAAATGTCAATATACTGTAGTGTGATGTTCAAAATTTACTCTGAAATTTTGACCAAGATATTCAGAGGGAGAGAATCGTTTATTATCACACCAAGCGAACTATAAATGTTGAATAAAGTCCACGGAGTCATTGATGGTGTCTGTTAGGCGATGTGTGAAAAGGTTCTGTTTCTTTCAGCAAATGCGCATACAAGAAAAGATTGTCGAATTTTGCGATACTGCCAATCATTTACTGATGGTAAGGTACAGAATGAATAATGTCTACTTGCATTCATACTTTTTGCTTGCACTAGTTTGTTCTGGATACTTCATTTAAAGGACCAAAACTGTATACTGTCCTTCATTAATAGCAAAGAAATGAAACCTTTTTCCATAATAATTTTAGCAACCCAACGGTTTTGAAAATGTAGTTTAATTGCATTTCAATATTATTGCGGGCTAAGTTCTGTCTCACTTTCATATTCAAGTCGACGTTGTCTACGTATTTCCTTTCAAGCAACAAGAAATCTATAAAATCGCACACTTGAAACATTTTTTTACATTTTACGCTGCTGTTAATACAAAAATGAAGCGCTGCATTGTTGCGTGATCACAGGGAACCAATTAGTTGATGACTGTTATCTGAAGCAACCAGAACCATCTTTTTCATACATTTATCGTTGTCTCCAAAATATCTATCATTCTGCAGTCCTTTTAAACTTTTAAACGACGAACTGCTCGACAAAAGCTCATGTGCACTGACCTCTTTCATTGAAATAAGACGCGTTGTCTAATACAATTCATGGCAACTCTAACTTCTCTAATTCTGAACATCACAAGTGAAGATTTATAGGGACAAAAGCCTCATAAGAACACCTGAGAAGAAGAGACGTCTCCTCGCAGCACCTCTGAAATGAGAGCGTGAGGGGCGAGAGGAAATTAAGCCAGATCTTAGCACACAATTTCAGACGGAATCTAAGTTGCGATCAAACGAGCCAGAGCACAAGGGAGCAAAACGCGCTTGTCGAAATGAACAAAACACCGTTTTTGCCTCTATTCTTGCTTTTGATCCTGAAATAATGCTCCTATCATCAGTTTCACACCGTGAAGTACGTAAATATAATCTGGTACTTACAAGGTACTCATATCCCTTGAGTATTTGTTCATTCCACGCGTAGATGCATCAAATTTACGCGTAGGTATTCATTCAATGCGTAAGCATCCATTTTGTGCGTAGGTTTCATTCGATGCTTAAGCAACCATTTTGCTCGGAAGTTTTCATTAAATGCGTAGGCAACCTGAAAGAAGAACAAAGCCGCTCTCACAGCGCTGCACGAGCGCCTCTAAATTACCCTGCGTGCAGGAATTCGCTGATTTGAGTAACAGCCGTAACAACTCATTGCAGCAGGATTATTCAATTTGTTTTATGAAATACAAGGGTTAAATAGCTTTCATTCGCTCGGCATTAAAGGGCTCATGTTTTTATTTTGAAAGAACATGAGCCTAATTTTGGTAAATGGAAAAGTGTGAGAATTTAATGAAATATGCAACAGGTGCAGGCAGGATTTCAGTTACACATACTCCGCTGCGGTGGCCTCGGCTTGTACCAACACTTGCACTTAATGAGTCTTGTTGAAACTCCGAAGGGATGAAATCTCCACAACCGTAAACCCGAATAATATAAATTATTAATGCTCTTTTAATAATAATTATTCATTTTTATTACTCTCTTATATAAATTATTATTACTTTCTGAGAGTAATAAGAGCAAATACACCTTTTCTCATTTTATAACCACACGTCAAAACAATATAGTGGCAGTTTGTACAACCATATAACAGCAAATAAAAACTAATGACAGCTGCGCAAAATACATGAACATCCAGTACAAATCCAGTGACGATGCAGTAAAATTGATAACATATGCAAAGTGTAGTGACATAGACAAATAAATACAACGTTGCTTCAACTTGTATAACACTCTCAGAATGTTGTAACAGACGTTCATTTTCTTTAACAACTAATTAAATCTTGTACCAATGCTCCAAATAGCCAGTATCACAGGTCCAAAGGAATGTAACAGATGCAAAAAATAGTAACGAAAAGTCATAAGTTGTAACAACATCTTTTAAACTCCTATTGACAACAACTTTTAAACTCCTATTGACGAGAAAAATCATTGTTCCGAACTTCCATATTTAACAATATTTGAAAATAATGGGTCCACCCCGAAATCCCGTATGTCAAAATCCAGAAATTCAAGATCCCAAATATCAAATTCCCGGCCATTTATGGCAATGAAATACGTACCAGTGGGCAACCCTAATTAGTGCAACATTCGGGATTTAGATATTCAGGATTTCGACGTTCGTGATTTTCACTTTCGGGAGTATGAATGCCACCCGGCAATAATAAGGGACTACATTCCATTACTTTCCGGTCAGTGGATGATGCAACACATTTACCTGGATTTACTTGTAATGTTGACTGATGCCACACCAACCATCACCATCAAGGATCCCAATAGCAATCTTCGTGCCACTTTCGACCGCAAGCCTTACGTCTCAAATGAAACAGTTGCTCGGGCCCTGGACGGCGAACTGATCACCGTCAAACAGTGCCGCAACGTCCCCACGCATCGGAACGCCGAGGAAACGAAAGTGAAGTGATTGGAGTACGCCCGCTGCATGTACGAAACAGGCCTTCAGGAGCACAGGATCTACATTGATCAGTTGGGATTCAACCTATGTACACACGAGACGCACGTTTGACAAGGATAAGGGCTGCAACATAACTGTCATTGCAGCTATTTCAGATCAAGCATGAAACCAACACGCGCTCAACAACAAAAGATGTTTTTGCTGATTTCTCGTATTCGTTGGAGATATAAAGGATGAATCCGACACTGTTTTCATTTTAGACAACGCCTCATGCCACGGATCAGTGCAAGAGATGCTGCCAGATCGCAAAGTCCGCTTCCTTCCGCACTAGTCACCCTTTCTCAACCCGATAGAAAACTGTTTCTCAGTGTTGAAGATGACAATGAAGCATCGTCAGAATGACATCGCGGAGACATTCACCGTGGTGGCAGCCCACAGAGCAGGACGCTGCGGCAGCACCGGGAGGAGGTTCTCTGTCATCTCATTGGCACGTGCTTGCCGTCAGCCACTCCAGCCATCGTGGCAGACAACTACACCCATGCCGACAGCTACTTGATCAAGTGCCTCAATCAACAAGATATTTTCTTTATAGTTTTAATATCTCACATATGTATGATGTTCATGTTTCATTGTAATTTTCAATAATTTTGTATCTATAGTCTCAATATGCATTATGTACTACGCTATATGGCCACTTTTATGTTTATTTTGCTTATAAATAACTGTGTCAAAAATTGTTAATTTGTTACAATAACATTTACGCACGTTCCTATTTCTTGCATAATTGTTATCACTTTTGAACGTTGTTGCAATAAACCGACTCTGTCACGACACATTGATTCTTTGTTCTGATGTATAGTTTCACTGTCATTCATAATGCTGGGTGTCGCTATAATTTGTCGTTTTTGTTATTTTTGCTACACTGTCTCTATATTTCTATTCCCTGTTCTATTAAATGGTTCGTCGTTGTTAAATTTGCAGTTCTTCTGTATATGTTGAAAGAATGCTGTTATAAAACGAGAAAAGGTGTACTCTGAGACAACTGTGAAAAAAAGATATTTTATAGTAACCTGCTCTTTTATGGTGCCAAGTCCGAGAAGCTAGCTAGTGACGTTTTAAAGCTAGTGGAAAAATTTTACCATCATTGCTTAGATTTCATTTCAATATTAATGAACATATGTACTATAGTTTCGTTTTTTAGATTTAAAGACCGTCTGCCTGGTGATCTGTGCTCTCGCATAATCTGTAAGTATTGTTGCCCGCTGTGCGGGTTTAGCTATGTTGGTCGCACTCAAAGTGGTTTTAGAATAAGATTTTTCGAGAACTTTGGTATGAACTCCAGAACGGGTAGAGTTTTAGCTAAGCCATCTTTTCAGCCATTAGGGATCACGCAATGCTGTGTTATGTAATAGTAAGCAAATCTGATTTTTGATGTTAAGTTTCTGTGCAAATAAAAACGACCTTCATATACTAGAATCTCTTTACATTAAAAAATTGAAACCAGCTCTAAATTCAATGTTGTCATCATTCAAGTTAGGAATAGCTTGATGTTCAAAAATAATTGCAGTGTAATCTCTTTTCTTTTTTTATATTAATATTAATTTTGAGTTGTATTCTTTTGTCTTTTAGCCATGTCAGATTTTCTGTTTTTCAATTCACTTTCACAGGTGTTGATAATGGTTTGAGCCTAAGCCGAAACGTTCGCGTGTTAAAATGATTTTAAAATCAACTATCTTTAATATCATCTTAAATAATTGCTTTGAAACATAATAAATTAAATAATTAATTAAATGGAACATAATTACGCGGATTTCATGGCCCCAGCTTTCTTAATCATTCGAAAATAAATGTTCATTTTTCAAGTGCGCATAAGTTTCAAGAACATTGTAATCGTTGTATTTGCGAGGAAAATTTGCAAGCAAGAATTCATATTTTGATGTTGAACAATTGCGCACATTCTAACTAAAAATTACGCTTCTTGTAATAAAATTGAGTTCAGTGATGAATCACGTTGATCAGATGTGACAATTCGGCATTATGCAAATCTTCTTGGGCATCTAACCTAATAATACCCGTTGTGTGTTTATTTATATATTCATTTGTATATTTATTTATATATTTGTTTGGTGTCCACTTCTTAAGAAACATAGGATGTATATGTATTAGTTTGGTATCCGTTACGCTTTCGTCTGAGTGTGTGGTATCATGAATACCGAATTCATCAGTGTAACATTAAAATATCGCTTGTACATGCATTGATATGTTTGACATTTTAACAGGATAGGTTCGGTTAGGATACGTTTGGTTAGGTTAGGATGGGTAAAGATAGGAAAGGTTAGGATAGGATGGGGTAGGATATGTTAGGATAGGTTAGGTTAGCATAGGTTAGGTTATGTTGACGGAATTTTTTCACGGGTCCACCTACTTAACGATGACATTGTTTGCAGTGGGTCTGCAGTGAAAGTGATGGCAAACTGCAGCACACGCAAAACATGGACATCACCAAAATGGTCATGTACGCACCAGTAATTTGTGACATGGACATCAAATGTAAGAAAATGCCGGTATCAAGTACAGCCGCAGCGGTCACGCTTGAAAGCAACTTTTCGTCGTTCAATCAAAGGAATGAAAATCATTCTTCAAAACTATGAATTCAAATGTACGGAAAATTCGCCGTCATAACCATCAGACCGTGAATATTACTTGAGGTCTGGTGTTGGTATTAGATATTATAAGAATCAGAATCAGAAAAAGGATCAGGGTCAGGATCAGGATCAGAATAAGAATCAGAGTCAGACTCAGAATCAGAGTCAGACTCAGAATCAGAGTCAGACTCATATCATTCTATGAGCGTGCTAATAATTACATCGAGCAGAATAAGGCTTAGTCAACGACATCGATATGTGACACAGAAATCATTTTTATAAATTGTTATCGTAACAAGGCGCAGCTCAACATGAGAACTAGTTCCAACTGGGGTACTTAAGGGCGATGTTATCTTTGATGTTGCCAGATTGTAATTTTTCTTCTGTTACGCTAAATATATAAACTTATTGCTTCAGAGACGGTTTTAATGATGTTACGCATTTTCCTGATTAAACACTTACGTTTACACTTCGTGTGCTTTTGTTTACTTTTCCTTCTTGCCTTTTTTTTAACTCGCTTCATGCGTTACTTTTTGGAAGGGCTGTTCTAACAATGCAATTTTTTCATCTGTAGCTGTGTCTATTTGTCTTCCCTTGCGTACCCTTACCATTTCCTCTCTCTTCGCTGTTCCTTCATCCTTTCTTGGAGGTTTAAATTCCTCCCTCGTGGCCTGTCTCTCTTTATTCCTGTAATAAAAACTAGAGTCCCGTGACAACATTATTTTTGAATGCATGTACCCTCACCCTCTCAAGATGAGCGCACCGAACACTGCAATAATGATAATGATATCAGACGACCTATCCGGCGCTGCAATTATTGGAGTGCCAGACAGGTCGTCTGATATCATTATTCACTATCTGAGATGAGTACTTACTGGTTTTGCAGCCTACTAGAGCAGATAAAGTTTTTGTGTGCTCAGTCTTATGCCGCACATGTTGTTACGTGCTACAACGCATACCTCATTCAAGTCATTTTAGATTCTCTTTCAGTTCCAAATGTGTGAGCTGAATGCAAAAGTGTTGAAAGAAATAGGTTTTGATGTAAGTGGTTGCAGTCTCTGCAGATAAAATACTATTGAGATGAATCGTATGGTACGGTAGCGTATGGTTGTAGTCAGACTCCTAAGCATATGGTTGTGGAGTTTGATTCTCAGTGTGAAATTAATTTGGTTTCTGACTATTATGAGACTCCTGCTTACCGAAGAATTTGTTTGAAATAATACATTATTTAATAAGTATCAGTAGTAATATGTCAGTGTAAATTTAGGAAAGATTGTTGTGTTCTAAGAAACTCCACCAAAATCTTATAGTAGTGGAATTTGTCTTATGCAAATGAATTAGTCCTACTTCGTGTAGGCAAATGGTTCGTTTGAATTAATTTGAATTCATGTGAACGTATATATTAAAGTCTAGAATACTGTAATTTGTAATGAGAAGATTTTGAAAATGCTGATTCTTTCCTATTTACTCCAAGTGAAACAACTCAACTCTTAAATGTGTCAATTTTGTTGATGGTGAGTCAGTCAGCCTAATGAACTGAAAAAAAAACTCGCTCATGTGATTTTGTGTGATCGTGCAGGATTCTATGATATGATACGAGTTCGTTTATTTTTAATAAAGAGGCAAATACAGTTGTTTCATATATGAACATTTATTTCTATACGTGTATGTTCCAGTTTTGAAAATATTCGGAATTCTAATTTGGAGCTGCACATATCACAAATTGAAAATTGAACTGTAGGTATAGGTGCATAAATATCAACGTAATTTCATTGCAGAAGATTGTCGAATGGATTTCATTCCAACAATGACACAGCTTTTCTTTGAATTATTACCTTGGAAACGTCTTCCTTGGTTCCAAATAAACTCAGAATAAAACTAGTGTTCTAAATTTAAAACTGATTTCTAACACATTGAAAATTGTTCGATTTTTCTTTTCAGACTGCTTGCATAAAATAGCGAAGCTGATATCATCTACGATTTGCACAAGCTTATATAAACGAAGGCACAAATTCACCATGAAATCTGGATTACCTTCTTATTTTATTGCCTTTACGTTAGGACTCCTTGCGATAAACGCAGTGGCATTGTCAGAAATTGAACAGTCGTACGAGATTCTCATGCTGGCGCCTTTCTCACCTCGAAGCCACAGAAGTCTCTTTGTTGCTCTGGCAACCGGACTAACAGAACGCGGACATAAGGTAGGTGGCGGCTTTGTGCAATACGCGAAGAGGGTGGCGGCTATTATACAACATGCGAAAAGAGTGGCGGCTGTTAGACAATACGAAAGCGGGCTGGCGGCTGTTAAACAATATGTTAAGGGTGGAGTCTGTTTTACAATGTGCGAAGAGGGTGGTGGCTGTTACACAATATGCGAAGAGAGTGGCGGCTGTTAGACAATACGCGAGGAGGTGGCGAATGTGAGACAATACACAAAGAGGTAGCGGCAGTTAGACAATACGCAAGAGGGTGGCGACTGTTTGACAGTACACAAGGAAGTGGCGACTGTTAGACAATACGCAAGGGGTTGGCGACTGTTAGACCATACACAAGGGGATGGTGGCTGAAGACATTACTCGAAGAGGGAGGCAGCTGTTTTGTACGATATTGGCAGAAGTGAGTGGCATCTGGAGGATAATACGCAAAGTGTGTGAGTGTTATTCAACAATATGCAAAATAGGTGGATGCTGTACCCAAGGTACGTGAGTGCTGTATGATAATGTGATAATGAGTAAAGTGGGTGGCGATTACACAACGAAACAGAAGGTGGGTGTTGTGAGACATTGTTCAACGAAAATGGCAGTGGTAGCAATGTATAATATCGGTGATAGGTAAATAGAAATACGTCTTCTTTTTGCCATCAAGAATCTCCAAGAATCACACCAATATGTAGTAAATTCACATAAAAAACCGCGATGAAGAAATTTCATTTGTTCTGGCCTCTTTAAATTTTAATTTTTTGTCCGTAAGCTAAATAATCCTGCAGTAGAAAATGTCTTTTTAGGGGGAAGATGTAAACGATGTATTTTCAAAAATAATTTGGTTTAAATTTAACGAATAGGGATTTTTTCATCAACCTGTCCTAATCAGGGTGGCTGAGCAGTAACCTCCCTTTAATTTTGCTAATAATAAATCTTTGAAAGCTACGACGTTGAAACTTGTGTTATTCAAAAGAGAAACATTTTATAGCTCCTTTTGACTGGTTTTCTATCTACTCATTAATTTGAAAATTACTTTCTGCTCTGGTTTCATACCTTCAATTTTTGTCCATGTTTCACTACAGCAAAGAAGAAAAAATAAGCATTTTGAAAATCTACAAAATGAAAATGTCAATAACAGAAGTGAAGCGTGGTTGCACAATTCGTACTTGAACAAGAACCCGGTCTTTTAAAAACACAATCAAATCACTTCATCAGAAGTTTAAGAACAAAAACGTTAATGATAAACAACTATCTGGGAGATTGACATCAACATCAACTGAGGCTAAAGCTTCAGTTTGAGTTGATTGATTCAGAATATATGGAGAGAGACTGGGAACATTAATAGTTATAGTTATTACAGAAAATACAAAAATGTTCATCAGAAAGCGTTTAACTCAATTATTCATTTCTGGAGTGTCATTGCAACGTATTCTTAAATAGAAATTGATGTCGTACCCTTACAAAATCCATTTACACATCAGTTATTGCTTAATTTGTACGAGCGACTGAATCATTTCATACCATTTCTTCATTCTTGCTAGGATGCCGTATTCAGAGAAAACCTCATCGACCATGTAAATAGACTTGACTTCAAATTTTGGAGCGGTAAAAATTCACGAGCAATCCAAAAAATACTACTACAATCTTTTTGTGTGGCTGGGTGGTGCGCAATGATTGTTTCAACTTGTTTTAGTCCTAACTTTTTTTAAAAGGGTGGCACAATTGGAGCAGTAAGTGGTGCTTGATACCCAACTACGACAAGATAGTTTCTTTTTCCTGAAATTGAAAGACTGGACTTACACAATGATTGGTTTCAGCACGATGGAGCTACAGCCTATGCAGCGAGGGAGATAGTCAGATTGTTGAAAGGCAAAATGATGATTTTAATATTGGGGGATTTAACGATATGGTAACAATTCTTGGCCCCTAGTTTGCCAGATTTCTGCTCATGTGATTTTTTCTTGTTGAGCAACCTTTAGTCTTGAGTTTATTTATCAAAACCAGCCCATTTAGAAGAACTCAAAAACAAAATTAGTTATCAAAAATCCAACTCTCATCTGATACAGTAAAGAAAGTTATAGATACGATGAAGAAACAGTCACAAGTTGTAAAAACGACCATGGTCATCATTTAAATGGCTGTTTGTCGATACCGTCGAGCGAGTCGACTTGTGGGTTCGAGAAAAGAGGCTGTCTTCTGTGCAGCTACCTTTCCAGGGCGCTTGCTTTTCCGCGCAGCTGCCCTTCCCGAGGATCGTGAGGGTGCCACCTACGCCATAATCACTTCGTTAAAGCATCAGAAAAGAAATTTCTATTTGTGCTGAACTACGGCGGCACCGTTAAGTAGACGTACAACTATCTACGCCGTATGAATCTGCTAGAGTTTCTCAGGGTAAATCCTGATTCGCTGGAGTATGACAGTTATTCTGCTTTGCAACAAAATATATTATTTGATTACTCCTACCACGTTATAGTCCTCTAAAATCCAGCAAAGGCGAGACGTCTCTTAAACTCATCTTCTGTAGAAAAAGGAGATAGGATACTTTTTTGACGTTAGGATGAAAGGATTCCCACGGCATTCTGCATACAGTGCTTCTTAAATACACGGATAGATTCCTGCAAATACAGTCATCTATTTCCTTTTGCAAAAATAGCGCGTACAAATATGAGCAACTGCATAATACAGCAAAGACATGTAGTATATTCGTGCTGTACTATTATATTAAATAGTTGGGTAATCAAACTCACGTAGGGATATTGAAATAAATACAAATGAAATGTAAGGGCTAACTAAAGTAAATGCATGCGAAAACTATCAGCGCGAACACATACAGCTAGGGTGATAACTGATCTATTTTTCACTATGCCACGGGCCAAGCACTTGAAAGAAAATTTTGAACTATTGTGGTAACTATTATTTATGGATTCGACAACACCATGCGTTGCCTGACACTGTGTATTAAAACCACAAAGTTGATAGAGCAATAACAATGTTCTGCTTTAAATAAAAAATGTCTCAAATTATTATAGTTTATAGTTTTTGTTTCGTTTCAAATTGAATTAAAAGGGTCATATTTCTTTTTGTCCCCCTGTATTTCTGCATACTACCACTACATGTCATCTCAATCATTAAGATTAAATTATATAGCAACTTTGACTTTGTACAAGAAATTACGATGCCACTGAAATAACGTTGTTCTTTTAATTTCGTTTAAAACATTATCATTGAAGCGCCTCATCATTCGTTATTCTTTTCTCGCATGGTGGCACTGTGAAGAAAAAATCGGCAGCCTAGCACAAACACGAAATTTGTGAGCTATAATTTACAACACCCTTTTCTCTCTAACATTTTCAGAGTCTCTTCATGATAGCGTGTAATGATTACAATCCGTTTGTGCATACAGATGAGGGGCTGTAACTTTACAGGCCGTAACCTGCACCACCATGTCAACATAGGTCCTGTTTACTTTGCAGGTTACTATGATAAGCGGCTACGACCCTCCAGACCATAGCCCCAACGTGCGCTACGTCAAACACAACTTGACCCACTTGCTCAACGATGGCATCAACTTTTTCTCGGAAGCCAGCGCTCTCGGTCCTCTCTTCGACATCTTTGAAAAAAATCACCGAGAAGCCGCCAAGTTATTTTTCGACGAGCCGGAAGTGAGAGAACTCTACGACGAGAGGAGCAAGTTCGATCTAGCGTTCGTCGATCAAATGTTTGCTGAGGTGAGGCATTGAAGTCTTGTATCCATTTTGATTGATCGGTATCCAGAATACTGTATTATTTCTCTTTCGTCCTCACATTAAAATTAAGCGTCCATAACTGGATTGCATTGAGCTGAATGTTTGAGCTGGTTAAAAGTTCTTAAATCGTAAACTTGCGATGACTATGAAAACTGCTAGTACTGAAATTTTTATCTTCGGAACATGAACATTAGTATCATTAGTAAATAACAGCACCCAACACATAATGTCAATTTGGTGTGTCATTAGATATAGCCTTGATTTCTCGATATTTCATCATTCATAGGATTTCACAGTAACATTAATATAATTACAGATATAATCATAATAATCTTTTCGTACTAATTTTAGAAATTGCTTGAAATATCTTCTGTTTGTTCATACTCTGAAATTTGAATTGAATTGAGCGCTCAGCTCATCATCATTTTCAAGTACAATCTTAGATTTTTTACATAAGTAATATTACTACAGTTATACCGTACACGGCTCGTCAAAGATGACAGTATTTGATGATGTTCCATAATACGCGTGAATCATTTAATACGATTAATTACTGCATGTAACACCATAATAATCATTATTTTATTAACTATAGTTTTTAATAATATGTTATGAGCATATCTGTGACACGGGCTCACAGATCATCATTTAAACAACATTTCTGAAAATGTGATACAGTGAAACCGGTATCACAGATACATTTATCAAGCTCATAAAGATTGAAAAAGGGTTGATGGTTATAAATCCAAAATGAATGCAGTATACAAATTCATGACGAGCAAAATTTAAACGAATTTCTACATACTATAAGCTAAGACGGCATCAATGGCTTGAATTCCAGAATTTGCAATTCATTCATGAACTGCGTGTAGACTTCACTTCACGAGATGTGTTTGCGTGAATGCTTTTCAGTAAATAAAAAGGGAAGTTTTATCCTTCTCCTCAATTCCAACGGGAAAGAAAGTTTTTCAGTATATTGCAACGGACAGATTACTCATTCATTTTCTCTTTCACTTGGAGAAAACTCGCTGGTGAGAACCACAAAAGTTTCCCGAAATAGATTCCACTAAATAAAAATCCTGCAAAAATAACAGAATATTTTAAAAAGTTCTCTCTCAAAAATAGAGTCACTGAAGAGCTTGCAAATTGGAGGATATGTCGGCGATATTTTACACGAGGCTTAAATCAGTGCTTCACATTGATGTAAATATTTTTGCGAGATATTATACCATAACTCGGGCTATTAAAATCCCATTCTAATAGATCCGAAGGCAGAATATAAGAACATTACATTATCATCAAATTACACACCACTCTTCAAGCAGTTGCAGTGACAGCAAATTTATAAATTTACTTCCTTCTATGTGAGGTCATTTAAAATAAAAATAAAAATTCAAAACCGAAATTTTGCCAAGTGTTACATGACTTTTGACCTCAATTGGGAAAAATGTAATTTAAAACTCTCAATACTGAACGATATTGCCTATTGATTTTAGAGAAGACAAAACTTCTGTAGGAACACTGAAGCAGCTCAACAGGAACGTTCGCTTCGCCCTTATTGCTAAGGTTCAATCAATGTCTGGAACTTGCGCCAGTGTTCGAGGGAGAGTGTTTCGAAATCGAATGGACTAAACGTATTGTCCGAACAAATGAAGACAATAGTATCCAAAGCTTAGTCCTTACTTAAAATGAGAAAAATGTGGAGACATGACTTTGATAGATAAAACAATTTGAGGCCGAACCAAAATATATTATTCATAATCACAAACATGAATTCTGAAATTTTTAGCGCTTCTTTCTGATGATCTTTTTTTGAAACTGTCAAACTTTTTGTTTTTTATTTGCAGCGAGCAAGACATCCCCGAATACCGTACCAGCTAGAGCTAGTAGGATAGCACATCATTTCAGATTGGTATTTGTATTTTAAATAAAGTCTTTGAAAGAGACAGAAGCGCTTTAAATGTCATGAACACCTTGCACTTTCTGTGGCATTGCTCATTGACTTCGTCGACGTATAAAGGAAAAGATCAGATGAAGGAAGTGTCAAAGCATTTAAACTCCGTGAAATATTCCGACTAAAAGCAATAACCTAAACGTTACTGCGTGTAACGTATGAATGGGACAGATACTAGTATAATCGAACAGTAGACACTCTAATATTTTCTAAAGAAAATCCAAAATTTTCTAAAGATCATCAAAAAATTTTTAAAAATAATCCAAAATTTTCTAAAGATAATCCAAAATTTTCTACGGATAATTTAAAATTTTTCAAAGATTATCCAAAATTCTCTTGTAGCCAGGCTAAAATCCTCTCACTTTTCTACAGGTGAGCTATCCGTTCTTGGACGGCCTTCCGTTCATAACAATGAGCACGAGCATCCTGGACCCAGCTCACAGCGCCATCATGGGCAACCTCCTCAGTCCAGCCTACGTCTCAAACATGGTCCAAGAATTTCCGCGGCCTTATTCTTTCATAAACCGCATTAAAAACATCCTCCTGACGGTGTTCGTTCCCTACATGTTCTGGAAGCACATCGATGTGCCAGTTCAGGAGGAGGTGAGGCGAGGTCGTTTACGAAAGCCTAATATTGCGCAGAATTGGTAAGTTTTGGTCTTGTAGAATAAGCGTGTCTTTCATGGGAATAAATTACTTGTTCTGAAAGTCTTAATGTAAATAACAACGCAAAGAGTATCATTATTTTTTACGATTGATCACAATACCTCACTGAATTTTATCAACCAGAATTAACATGCCCCTGTGAGATGATAATGATGTAATATCCTTATCAAAGTAATAACGACTTTCCTGTCTCTTAATTTATAAAAAGTATCTTTGTCTTTTATCATTGTACGTTCTGTTCTCTGAAGATTATTCAAGTGGCGGAAGAGATGGCAATAAAGATTTACAATGACGTCCATTTGTCGTCTTTTAACGTGCACAAACGTGTCAAAAATCGCCAAGCACGCACTTAAACCGTGTAACGATCTAAATTCGATCAGTTAGGTGGTCAAATGGGGTTCAAATGGACGATTCTTGCTCAGGCGTCTTAACACGACTCATGAGTTTTGTTTTTTAATTTTCCATGCTCTAGAAATATTTAAACTCGATTTAGGTGTACACATTTAAATTTGTACATTTTTTCAAAAACTGTAGTTCTACCCGAAGTGCATTCAAATTTTGATGTCTCATGTCATTTTCTGTTGACTGGCCTTGTTCTTAGGCTTTCTTTGAAATTTTAATGCATTATGTTGACTTGTTTACTCGTCTCAAACAGCGTGAAGAATCCCATGTTGGGGACAAAATTGTGATTTTCAAATTAAAAAACTCTTAAGGGCTAATGTAGAAACTCAAATATCTAGAAACTATTTGGAAGCTTTCTTAAGAAACGAATATTATACCGAGTTTAGTTAGCTTTCGAGAAAAAAGATTTCATCAACTAATTTTAAAACATTTTGTCCTGAAAAAGATAAATTGGAAATAAATAAATAGAAATTTTCAAAAAATTATACAATATTATTTTGATCAATTTTGTAATATATTCTCGGTTATTCCACTGATTTTGAAATAATTCAAAACTACTTTATTAGGAGGACCACTCAAAGATTTTTTACATCGCGATATTAAACATAGACAATTAGGAAAAGTTGAATTTAAAAAAAAGAATTGATTAAAAATGCTCTAATGGCGATCTAAGGACTTATTTTTATAATCTAAGATATTGTCCGAATTAATATGAAGGTCCATTAACTCTTTGAAAAAATTCCTTGCAGCACTTGTGAATAAAATTTTAGAAAATGAGTTGGCCAAAAATTTAAGTTAATTAAATTTAGACGCCATATCACCATCGCAGTACGCACAGTCAAATACATCACAGTAAGTTTGCGTTGCGCGTTCTAATTCAAAACAGACAAAGCTTTGACTCATCGTTAAATAATTTATAACAATGACGTACCTGTAAGCTCTTGTTGAGCGTAATAGAAATCAACAAACGGAGCTTAAAATCCGACTAGAGGCATTTCATCACGGCACATACGATCGTCGGCGGGCCGGCTTTCAAAATACACACTTTCACATTTTAAGAGTAGAGTAAAAATAGAATGTGTCTTAATTTTCCGTGTCCATATGATGTTCGAATTCTGCAACGCGTGTAGACGGCGTCCAATGCCAGACTATTGAATTGAAATTTTGAATAAATGAGCATATAATTTCAGTAATGGGCTGTTAACTTTGGCCTTGGCTTTTGATCCGATTTTCAACCTAGTGTTAAAGGTAAGCAGTGTTGTTTCACTGGAAAGTGTTAAAGAGTAAAGGTATTCAAATATCTCACTTTAAATATCTCATAGATTATTTAAAAACCTTATTTTTCACAAAGTTAAACATTCATTTTTGAAAGCATGTAACATGCGACATGAGTGGTTGATCAGATGAGCGTGAATATTTTTACCCTTTTCAGATTTCCAAGAGATTTCCTCATCTGCCTCCCATCCAAGACATGAAGAAGAACCAAAGCATGACCTTCATCAACTCTCACCTCAGCTTTTCAACTCCACTCCCGCTGCTGCCCAACCAAATTGAAATAGGAGGAATCCACATCCGTCCTCCAAAACATCTTCCGCAAGTATGGACATAATGCAAGGACCGAAAATACGCATTTTTAGTTCATATCTTGTACTCACAGGCTTGCTTTTTGAAAATTGTCTTGTTTTGATTCCGTGTAAAATAGGTTAATTTGAATTAAAAGAATGAGATTTATACAGCATCTCCCACACCATTGAGCTTGTAGTATGTAGAGGCATGAAAATATCACGTTGAAGTCAACGTATAAAGGTATGTGCAACTCACGATCTCAACAATCTCATGTACGAAACATATTTATGATTTTTTTTTTAACATGATACGAGAAGAATATTCTTAGCATAGGAGTCAGATCAAAAGTTTCTTTATGAAATTATGTTAAAATCAAACAGTAAAACCCTTCAAATTTTTCGAATGTTCACACGTAGAAGTAAAATTCTGAAGTCTTCTCGAGATATGCACAATAATAATGAGAACATAAGCTGAGAGATACTGAAAAAACGAAGATGTTTTAAATCTTCATTGTAACGGATGGCCCCTCGCTACGCCTGTCAGGAACATTAGGCTAGAAGAAAGAAATATTTTATGGTAATTATTCGTATCCCTCTAAGAATTTCAATTTGTTACATTCCAATGAATTTTCGCCCTGTCTCAATCCCTCTTTCAAAAACAATAATTAGTAATGGTGAAAATTTTCGTTCGGTTGACCTTAAGACAATGAGGGTTAATAATGATCATTCCATAAATTGTATT
>JACJUY010002513.1:76964-93695 GCA_014220935.1 Platorchestia sp. MABIK | reverse complement strand
GCTTTACAATAATAAAGAGATGACGAGTTCGGTAATGTTACAAATTGAGAGTGAACAGAAAGAGACCACTATTTCTAGCTAAAAATGCCAGTTGTCGGTTTAGTGCATATACATGTGCATATATACATGTAAAAATATATACACATATACGTGCACATACATACCTACGCACACACATACACCTATCACGTAAACGTACACAAATACATTTCTATGCATCGAGGAAATCACAATACACACGCGTTCCTTAAAATGCTGTGCGATGTTCTGAAATATAGGATAATGAGCAAAGGAAATTCGTGGTAACTTTTTCAGTGTGTGTTGCTGCTTTCGATTTCTAATGAAATATTGTAACGATGTTTAATTAAATATTGTATCGAAAAGATTTTTGGGTCATAAGCGTCTGATTTATCATATGTGGGTGATCGCGCAACAAATATACGTATATTTTCTATAAATGCTGGGGCTCGAATTGCTAGGCAAGGTTTTATTCTAGTTGCATCAATAAGCTTTATTTACGGATTACTGTAGTGTCTATAACAGCTAAAAAAGTTATCAAGCGTGGTGCATACTACAACTTTTAATTTGGTCAGTTGTTTCAAACCAAGATAATTTTTTTGAATATTTTCTCTTAACTTGCACCGTGGTCTGTGGATGAAAAGCTGGCCATTCCTGTGGAATGTCAGGAGTTCGAATACTAGTGTGTGCGCGGTAGTCATTCCTACAGAAAAAGTTATCTCTAAGGGTACCCGAACACGAGTGACTTTTATTGTCAGTTGTCACAACAAAATATTGTCACAACAAAAAAATTGTCGCAACGAAAAGTTGTCAGTTAGGCACACCCGCACACGAGCCACCGGATGGTGACAACTATCGTTTAGTGTCGCCATGGAAACTGCAGAGGTGGCAGTGTCAGGCCGCTCTAGTCTGGAAGACACTGAAATACCACGGCAGGATCGTCAGATTAAAAATAAAATATGCCATCCCAGTATTGAGTATATTTTTCATCATAAAAATTCCGAACACAGACTCTTGTTTTTTTCTTCAATATAATGAATTTATTATTCATATGTGAAATAGGTTGTTTCGCCGAGCCATTTTAGAATATCTTAAACGCCTTACAGTTTATTTATGCACCATACTGCCCCAAAACAAGTCACATTTGCAACAATCTGGAGTTAACAAAGCCAATCTGGCAACCTGCGACCGGCTGGGCGGTGGGTGGCGGCAACTAAAAGTTGTCCGTGTGCGAGCTCCCATTAGAAATAACGTTCTTTATCGCCTGCAACAGTTGCCGACAACTATTGTGTTGTCAGAGAAATTGATCCGGTCGCAACTACCTCACAACTTTTAGTTGTCGCCTCACGAAAAATTGTCCGTGTGCGGGCAGCAATAGAAATGCATGCTTTCTATTTTGGACATCTTTTTAGTTGCGGCAACTGACTACAAAAAGTTGCTCGTGTGCGGGTACCCTTAATCTGCTCTTCAAATTAAGCGCGTCGATAGGTACCCTCAAACTCATTATACATCCAGTCATTAATTATGAGGTAAATTAAAATCCTAGTTCAAACGAGCCATGTATCACTAGCTGGGAATAACATTTTTACTTTAAAATATTGCCCTTAATACAATTCTCTTGAACCATGACTGCCCCGTCAGAAAACAGAGACATATCCTTGCATTGCTGTTGCAACTGGAGGGTTTCAAATCATTAGATCGTCTCCTTAGGCACAACCATTCAACCTAACGGGCAGCTTTTTCATTTTTCGTATTACGGTTTCGCCTTCATAGGAGCTCTTCTTCACCTTTCAATTTTATATTTTTATTCCAGGATCTTTTCTCGATAGCTTCATACGTTTTGTATATCATGAAAATAGTATCCGTATTATCAAAGAAAATTGGAAAATTAATGTATTCCGTTACTATACTTTTTCAAACGGTATCAGCATTAAAGTCTTTTAATAACTTACTATATTGTTCGTTTTCATGCGATTAGTTACTCCCCTCACAGGGATAAGCTTGTGTATCAATGAGAATTAGCGCTCTTAGGAAGATAATGTGAGGCCTCGAGCTGAAGGCTGAAGGACACCTTCTTTTTCTGAAATCAGGTAGAGAACTTAGAGTCCCCCTCAATTTTTTTTAAATGTATAACTTCTTTTATAAACTTCTTTCAATTTTTGTTCCCATGTGTTAGGTGCGGGGGATACACCATGTGAATTGCTTCCCCGTACCCGTAATTTCAAACTAGCCTCTTTTAGACTAGCCTCTGTACCTGCCTCTTTTAGAAACACCTTTGTTGTGGGTAGTGAGGCTTAGACTAACTTATAGTATAAATAATTGTCACAGATTCACAGATATATTACAAATCAATGCATTTGTACATGTTCCTCAACTAAGCCATAGACAGACTTTCGTGCCCACATTACTCCTTTCAGCTTTTGTGTTTTCTTTGCAATCTCTTGTTTTTCTCCTCTTGCTTCCTAACTGGGTGTTTTTACACTCAAGGTATCCTATGTGGGAAGTTGGAACACACCTTGTGCATAAATTCCACACCTCCCTAGTTCATACTTAATAGTCTCTTCTCTTTCTTCTGCAAAAATATAATTGCAATAGAATTCGGCCTCCAACTAACTACTATTTTACTACTAGTATGAGTACCAAGAGTTTATTCAAACAGCCGAGTCGCCTACTTCATCTTCTACCCGCTCAATCTTATTTACTAATTTTTCTTTCACCGGCGACTTCAATCATTGTGTAATGGCGAAGCCCATGTGCTAAAATTGGTTAATATTTTACCAGCTATTTTATGTGAGATCTGAAAACTTTTGATTTGCTACACAGGGTTTAGATCTGTGAATAAAGTATAGGGTTCTGAAAACTGAATGCAGCAGTCCATTCTTTTCTGATTTGCCGACTCAGAGCTAGCAGAGCTACTGATTTTCTGGTAAAAAAACTACAAGGGAATCGCATTGTCTGCTTCATTCCATGTGACCTCGAAAGTGTTCAGTCTAATCACTTTGTGAAATGTCTTACATTGGGTGGAAACTTGAATGGGACAAAACTTTTAATTTTTACCGCATCTGCGTTCGTGCTTAGCATAGTTTTCAAGGAAGCTCGACTGCTTCGTCCGCATAGGCCAGAAGATCACCGATCTTCCGTCTACAGCAGGTGTCTCATGACCCTTGCACATCTGATCAGCAGCGGAGTCAATAATCCTCACGTGGTATCAGAAACGGAACATCCGTACGTTGGAATACCTTATAGGAATACCTCGTCAGAATAGCAGTAATTTTGGGAGCAGCGTCGATGTCCTTACTCAATAAATAATAGAAGTGTAGTATACTGTGATTATTAATTATTATCAATTAATCGTTTCATTTGCTTTGAATTCTTGTGTCCTTCACGGTTTCTAGTGGCTCAACTTAATTTCATGTGGTTAATTCAAATTTACTTTCGTAATTTGTAAAACAGAAATCATTAAATAAAGTTTCAAAAATTTGAATTATTTATTTTCTTGCGTAGTTGAAATACAGTATAGCTTCCGAACTCTAACGCTATCGTTATTTCAATCTCCAAAATTCATAACGTTTAATCCTCTGGCCTTCTCTTTATCGTCTCTTTGGCTTTCATCGAAATACAGCATTGGACTTCACCATAACTTTTACTTTGACGAGCTTTCAACCCTTTCGTGAGTAATCGAAGCAAATACTAAAAATTTTCACAGCTGAAAAGTCTCGACTTACGATGCATTTGTCTAAAAAACATTCGTTAAAATTTTATGAATTAGCAATCATTGATTGGCTAATATTACTATGTATAGGCTCTGAACCTTTGAAACATAAGGTCCAAGAAAGAATAGAAAGTAATCGAAGCCTTTTCAATTTTTCATACAGTTATTGGTGGACCAGAAAGGTTTCGCTTACTTTCTATTCTTCTTCGGACCTTAGGTTTCAATGGTTCAGAGCCTATACATAGTAAAATTAGCCAATCAATGGTTGCTAATTCATAAATTTTAACGAATGTATTTTAGACAAATGCATCGTAATCGAGTCCTTTCAGCCGTGAAAATTAGGTGATGGGATGAAATGAAAACCGAGTGGAGGAATGGGTGCACAACATTCCATTTGTTATAATGTATGGGTCTGATTAATAGAAGGAAAAAACTGAAACTGAAAACTATGTTGCATTTTGGGAAAATTTTCAATTTCAGCCTCAAATTCGATCCAACTGGAGTAAAAGAGCTTTGAGCATTCGAGCTTCGTAGGTGACCGTGTTGCGCCCCGGGTGTGGAGAGGTCTCTTCCAGAGGCTGCTCAATCTGGGTTTTGACGTCGCGGCCGTATGCTGGATGAGGGAAAATTGTCATAATAATTATCATTATATAGTATTGAAAGACTATAGAACATAGCTTTAACATCTAGTATACTGGCTGAGATTTATACGTTACATTTTTAACCATCTACGTACGTTGAGACAGATCAGAATTGTGAAGACGAAAATAGTAGCAGTGGAATTCAACGACAGAGAAGAAATGCATCTACAGAAAATGTTTTGTCAAAGTTCATGATTTATTCATAACGTAGCTGAACTTCATTGTCGAACAAGCTAGTATATTTGAGCAGCATGACCGAAGGCGGTTTATCAGTCAATTCTTGTCGAGAACAATGGAGTGTTTGATTATAACCCATTGTGTATAGTGTCAAGGATGCACCTCGAACATTTGGGTTACACGAAATCTGACTTTTACCTTCGCAGTGCTCGAGGAACTGTTTGCAGTCCTGCAGCACAGAGTCCTTAACGGTGATCATTTGCTTGCACAAGTTCTCGATGAGTGAGAGGAAACATCGCTTTGCATAGTACCTGATGGTAATGAAAATTAAAAATTATAATTTTCTCAACATTAAAACATATTTCCGTATTTTCATGGGTCTTTAGGGTTGTTGCAATACCCAGTTTTTCGAGCCTAAGTGTATTACGAATATTAGCTCATTATTTGGAACTTGGGCACGTTGCACTGCAATGGTACCATTTAGTTAAATGACAATCAAAGTAGACGTTTTATGAAGAGTAAATACAAAGGCGAATGACTTTAAAACCAATACGAAAATCATCATTTTAAAAAGACTCACACTTTTCACATTTAAAAATATAGAAACTCTAACATCAGTAACTCATTGACTCCCAAGAAAAAAAAAACGACTGGCAGAGGTATAGACGTTTGAAACCAAGTCAGGGATGGTACCATCCCTGATGAAATAGTGTTTTCAAATGAGAAATTTGCCACTGTTGCGGCGAGTTGCAACTCCCAAAATAACAGACCATACAGCGAAATCCTTGTTAACACGCCAGACTCTCAAAAAATAATTTCGAAACCTCAAAAACTCGTTTCGATTACGGTGTGAACTACCATTTAGTCTTTCATTTGTTCAACGTGCAAACTTGTATACAAACTCGTACATCGGAGACAGACTTTGATTCCTGCGCTAAAGACAACCAAGAAGCATCTCTGAAACAAACAGTTTACTTTCCAACTGGGCAGGGTACTCTCTCGTATCTCAACCTGGGTACAACAGTGTTGAATCCAGGAATATTGAAATGTAGACTCTTTATCAGCCAGATTTCAAACCAATGGCTTTTTCTTTTAATCCATTGTCGAATTTGAAGCCTGTGCTACTCTTTCTAGAACTACTGAATCTCTAGAGTGGTCCCTCGAAAGGAATGGGAGAAATTTTATTATACAAGCAATAGAATTTAGCCAAAAAAAATTTAGAGGCAGACTCGGACTTGTAATTCAGGCTAGAGGACATATTGAATTTATGAGTGTGTTGATAAATGTCCTAATAAAATAATTGTACAACTTTATTAATTCTTTTTAAAATGAAAGATACAGATACTATTTTGCAAGTTTAAGAACAATAGCTGCACCGGTATCATCTGTATAGTTTTGCAAAAGATTTGAAATTTCAGAGCAGCTAGTTCATTTTTCTCCGATATTGGTGGAGAATATCTTACAATGATTTGATTAACGTAACTTAAATTTTATGGAAGCTTACGGTATTTAGAAATTTTTATAATATTTTACGCCTTTTTTGGGGATAAGCATATATTGAATAGCCCATTTGTTGGAAACCCTGCGTCGATCAAACCCGGAATATAATTATTTTTATTGAATTAAAGTTATTAATGCAAATAACCATCGCGCAAAAGTAGCAGGGTGATTCATAACTTGAACTTTCGGCTTGAAAGCTCTGCAATGTCAGAAATATGGACGAGGCCAAACGTAGGAATGAAATGTGATATTTTCAAAAACAAGAGAGCGCTCCGCGAGCTTACCAAGTGTCAGGGCCGAGCTTCTTGTTGTACGGTTCCAAGCTCTTGATGACTCTGGAGATGCCAAATTCATAGTTGCCCTTTGCACAGTAAAGAGTCCTGCAGAAATATGGTGAAACGTGTTAGTCAGAAATTAGCAAATTCATCATGATTCATAGTTTTTATTCATAAACCAGTTTTAACGATGTTTCAAAGAAAATGCCAACTACCTAACGAAACTGGTTTCTTATAACTGCGTAGATTATACTCTAGCTATAAGCCAAACACCCCTCGTAACAGTTCAATTTTACATTTTTTACGATGAAGCTCGTCAATTCATAATAATTGCATGATATTTTGTTAAGTTATCACATGGACGTAACAAACAATGAAATGAATCTCACCCGATGACGAGGTTGACAATGCACAAATGATAAATCTTTTTGTCTTGATCCTCGTAGGCGAGCTGCTCTTCTTCCTTCTCAATCTTTCTCATCAGCTCTTCAGCCTCCTCGTTCTGGCTTGTCATGATGTATGACACGCACAAATTGGCCAGCACAATAGCGCTCACGCTTAAGATCTGGAAAACATTCATATCACAGTCAGCAATTCATTCTCATAATCTGGACTAAGAATTATTTTAGATTTCAACACATGTCCGTTGTAAAACCGACAATTTTAGAAACTGTTCATTCTCTAATGGAATTCACAATTGCATCATGCTACTTTTAATTTCGTTACGTTATCCTGAATTTCTTCATTTTGCCTTTGCTCGTTTTCCATTATGTTCAAATTTTCAATTTCCTTCTAACTACTCATCGGGTTTATCTGAGCTAATTTGGAGAAAAATCTTGAAGACTATATTAATCGTTATATCGAAAGAGAGTACAGTACTTCTCCGAACTTGAATTTGCTGTTAAATGAAAATGTGACTATGATTCTTTTTCTACATAGTTTCAATACGAATATCAATGAATGTTCACCTCTCTTGCAGAAAAAAATGTAAGGAATTAAACTGGAGAAATGAAAATAAAGTATTGTGTAATTCAAATGAGCTGCTACCTGCAATACTACTGTTACCTGCAATGTTCAATCGTTGAGAGGAACAACACTTATCACATCACAAACATCACCTCCCACAACAACCGTCATCTCAAATCCCCTTAATCACATTACATGCCTACCAACATGCATAATGACCTCCATTACCGTCGTCAGCACTCACGTTGTCGTAGTGCTTCTTGACGATAGGCTCATAGAAGCCCGTGGCTTCCTTGAACTTGCTTTCCTGCATGAACAGCACGTGGGCAACGTTCAGCTTCCAGACGTCGCTCTCGTTGCAGAACTCAACGCTCTTGCGGAATATTTTCTCCACCTGAAAACGAATGGGAAAACTCGAGTCAAAGCAGTCATATGTTGTGTACGAGCTATTCGTACATGAGTGCTACTTTGATTTTCTCTTTAACATGTGGTTTTCGTAGGAGCCTTTGATTATAATTATTAACGTGAACAGAAAAGTGGTTAAACACGGCTATGAGTGCTTTAGTTCAAGGCATTTGAGTTTGTTTAAAAATACTGCTGAACGAGAAACTTCAAAGTTTAGAAATTACAAGTTTTTATTTATAAGCGGTTTGTAAAAAGTATCTAAATTTTTACAAAATCGTTCAAAAGATTCAGATGATCAATACTTTTAATGTCATTTCCAGTCTAAAAGAAATTGGAAAACTTTTTTAGTAGGAAAAGTTTATGGCTTAGCGAGTTACTCGTTTTACTTATGACTAATTTACTTAAATGACTAATGTCATTTCCAGTCTAAAAGAAATTGGAGGTACTTTGGGAGGTACTCTAAAAGAAGTTGGAGGTACTCTAAAAGAAATTGGAGGTACCCTTGAAGGTACTCAGATTGCTCTTTGAAAGAAATGTTGTCTGATCTATCTACGATTCTTGAATTTTTTATTAAAACAATTCTTAAAATTGCACAACGTCTGGCTTTTCTCCTTACAAATAAAATATAACTTTTTTGGCTACGTTCAGCACGAGCACCTGAGGATAGTTCTCGAGTTCCCAGTAGAGCCTCGCTTGCGCCATCAGCACCGGAATGTACCTGCCCGCAGAATATCATAATTAACAAACACGGTCTTTGATATTCTTGGAAATCCCAAGAAATTTCACAAGGCACAAATAATATTAGAAAAGAGGAGCGGGCACAAAGTTTGTACAATGTTTCCGGAATACAAGAAAACACTGAAATAAATTATATTATCGCGTGGTGTTCGGAACATTTTATTCCATTCAGCGAGTTTAAAAGATCTTTATAGACACACAGCGCGTTCACTCGTGCAGCTGACCTGTCAAGTACCTCCTCGTACTCGTTAACTGCATTCTTGACCTGCTCGTCATCGTGGTTTTGACGCGCCTCCTGCACCGTCTTCGTCAGTTTCCTGAGAAGTTCAATATGGCGGGAGCCAAGCTCATCAAACTTACGATAAGCTTCCGGAGGAGAAGTTTGCTGCGTGATCAAGGCGTCCAAGAAATCGAACAAGTACTGGAAAGAAGACGTTCTGATAAAATTGGGGATGGACATGAGGTGGGTGCATAAACTTTATGGAGGAATTGTCAAGGAAATTATTCTTACGCATCATTCTCTGATTCTCTGAAATATTTTATTCTAAAAATCTTGAAAAGAAAATTAAAGGAGATGGATGGATAGTGGATCCTAATAGGACTACACATATATGCGTCCAAAGCATCTATATGACGTCTCAGGTGCTGACTGTTGAAAAGATACATTAAATGATAACGCAGGTGATAATGAATGCAAAATTCAGTATGGTACCTAAGTCTAATATTCAAAACATATTAGCAGATATTATGCGAATGCTAAATTAGAGAATACATATTTCTACTTGCCATTATGACGATACCCCACAGTGGCGTAAAACATTTATTAAAGCAGGCAGCTCCAGCGATGACTAGAAAACGCAGAAGACGGGTGGAGCGTTTGTATGGGGAAGCCATGCTATTCAATGAACTTGGAATTCGATTGTTTTTATATTTAGAGTTGAAAAATCATCGAAATCGCAAACGCGAGTGTAAAATAGAAGGATCGATAGAAATATTTCTATAAGATAACCATAGAAATTCGCCAGTTATATACAACGACCAAGACTAAATTTGAGCATGAATTAAAATGCAGCTTTGATACTGAACCTGCATCATGAGCATTAGAATACAACTCGAAGGCACGGTATATTTTACTTATCAGTTACTTCGCGGCCTTTTTTCTTAATTCAGTCTATAAAATAACTTTTTGACTCAGCACGCAGTTTTCCATATAAACAAAATGTTACAATTAGTTCCAGTCACCACTCACGGGCGTGAGATATTTGTACGTGAGATGAGCGTTCTCGGCGAGCACATCAGCTGCGAGATGGTAGTATTCATACTTGCAGTAAAGCAGCAGCAGGTTACCAAATGTCTCCGGAGGGAAAGGGTTCTGACCAAGAAGGAACTGAAGTTTTTCAAAACCCTCTGTTGGTTTCGCGTCCATGTTCATCAATGCCTGAAAGTATGAAATTATATTGAGAATATTATAGTCGAGGGTCAATAAGTAGAACCAGCGAAAGGATTTGGCTGCGCGTTTTCTCTGGTACACATTAAGTCAAATCCTCTATCTTCCTTTTGTGCATTAAAAAGGATAATTAACTATGCATAGATGAATGATATTCCATTACTGTAAATAGATTCATCCAATTTAGCGTATGTTATAATCCTATCAAACTTGGTTTTGAAATGAATAAGAGAATTGAAAATTGAAGAAGAGGAAACATTTTCGATGCTCTGTGTAAATCCAAGTTTTGAGAACGTGAATCAAGAACGTGGAACTGTGGTGCTGTGCCCCGTTCCTCTTTGGGCGCACAGACCACATGGGATGTCCTTATAGTCTAGTAATTATTTAGGATTGATACCTAGCATTCTCACCAGAGGCATGGGAAATACTCAAGGTTTGCAAAATATGTTTCGAGGTGTGTATGTGCGAATGTGTCGTGAGGCGATAAGTCGAATGAAGTATGCCAATAGATTTATGCATGTGTGTGTGTCAAAAGGCATTCTAGATGCAGCTTCAATGGCCTGAACTGCCGTCGGCCCTCGTTTTCAAGTTCAAATTCAAACCTGATTGTGAAGCGTGACGGCGTCGAGTTCCTCTTCTGACCTGGGCGGCATGTCCGTGAGCGCTTCTCGTGAAGCTTCCACTGAAACACAACACATTCTAACTCTGTATGGTAACAACATCATAACTTATATGTTGAAACTATTTTTGCTCTGTAAAAATAAATCACAAAGTTTTGCACGCTTTAGTTTTCAACGCTTGAATTACCTTATTCATCCAGGGTAAAAACAGTGACTTAAAGCCGTTGATTCGCACCATTTTAAATTTCAGATGCTTAACACTGTGTTGATGTTGAGCTTTTGTTCAAGTAATGCAATTTCGAACTCGAGATGGATTTTCATAATTCAAAAATTCTCATCAAATTACATTACACGGGGATTGTACACGGACGAGGAATATCAATTAATTTACAAGTAAGTTACTAAAATAACCAACCTATCAGTAACTGTAACAAGAGGAATCAAGATGCTAGAAACATTATTTGCAATGCTAGGAACTTTCAAGGTTAAGATGTAAACGATAATAAATTTCACTCAATTGTATAGTCACGTGCTACGATTTTCGCTCTAACTTTGTTTTTGCTTCGGTCTTTCCTTGAACAAAATAACTGGCAATGTTCGAATTTGTCATTATTAGTCTATTATTGTAACGAAGGGAATAAATTTTTTACTTCCCTTGAAAACCTTTTGCAAACCTGTGTACATTGTAAATAATTAGAAAGGTTGTAGTACTAGCTGAGAGATGCTTGTACGGCGTTATCAATGTATCATAGAAAATTTATTCATCATGTTCACACTGTAGACCACTCGCACTCAGTACATAGAAACACCATACAGGATTTGTATAGTATCCGGGTGTCCTTGTGACAGGAATGTTTGGTTCATATAAATTTCCAAGAATGACAGAAAACATCAACAAAGCGCACATGAGACTATCAACTAATATTACCACATGAAAAATTAGAATATTTTCCTACTGCTTGTTTAATAGAAACTGAGAGGTTACGGAACCCTAACTCGCATCGATGGTAGAAAATACGATAGAGCAAAAACTAAGGACAAACACAGTGAAATATCCTACTGTTTTTGAGCTGATATTCAATGGCGGCCTTGAGATTGAAGGCTTCAATGAGGGCAGTTTCGTGCAGCGTGAGCGTGTTGCCAACACTGCGCACCTCGATCCCCTCTGTGGTCATGCCCACGCCCAGCTCAGGGTGGTCTCGGATGCCTTTTTCGATGATGTCCGCTGTCGCAGGAGACACAGATCAATTATAAATATGCATGCTTTTATACACAAATTTTTATCACAACAATATTACGATCTTATGCTGAACATTCATGTATTTGTAAATAGAACGCACATAAAGTTTCTCCATACATTTTAGAACTGGTGGCGAAATACCAGCGAGTGGAAAGAATATTCGTAAGAGAGAGAAAGATCTGCTTTTGGTAACGTGCGTTTCTCATATTACAGCGATCGAACCACGTTCCACAATACAAGTGTCAGAGAGCATTCAACGCACAGGAGATTTGTTGTGTTGGAGCGTTGACCGTGTCTGGAGGTGAGAACAATTTCTCATGTTCTTCAATCCTTGTCATATGAGAGGCTGTATTGAACCTTGTGAGCGAAAATGGAAGTTAAAATACAAACCTGCGGCAAATTGAAGAAAAATTTCAATAACAAATTGGAGTTGAAGTCCATCTCCGTTACATCACACTCCTAACTCCAGACCAGACAATGGAGTCCATTGGGTATAGCAATCTTTATTTGATGATGCGGTACACACTTATTAGAATTGACCATCAGAATATTCACGTAACTAAACGTTCAAAAATTAATTTGAAAGTAAATCATTTTCCGCACAACCCACTAATGTGTTCAGTCACATGTCTCTAAAAACTATATTCTGAGCCAACCATGGAATGTTGTTCGGGAATTGCGCTGAGTGCTGTATTCTCCGAGCGGATTTTCTTTCCCAAACGAACTGAGGTATAATGAACGAGTATCATCGTCGTACCGAAGTCATTACGTCTCTTTTCCTCTTTAATGTCAGTCCTTTTCTTCATCGGTTCTTCACAAAATTCCATACGCAACTAAGCTATGAAAAGCATCGATTTCTGAAAAGATGTTCTGTCGTTAGTAAAAAGTGTGAATAGTTGAGAAGAATATAATCATTATTTAGGGAGTTTCTACGTGGGCTAAGTCATCGGTTGAACGGAATCTTCCACAGATTACAACATGTTTCATGTATCCGTTCAAACGTGCATGGAACAAAAGTCATCTTGCTCACAGCTGTGTAAAGCGTCGATAGCGATTGTCTGCAGCGTTGCTAGCTGGCGAGCACATCCCGTCCGCTCTCAGGCCAGGTTAGACGCAAACACAATTCCTGTGTCCAAAGTGCGCTATTGCCAGCAGTGATTGAGAATTTCAGCCACTATTGCAGCAAGATGATACGAATACGACGTCAGGGCTTGTTGTTTTCACACGTCATTATATAGGTTTCTAAAACTATAGGTTGATGTGTCGGAATCAGGGTCGCGGGCTACAGCGACGTTGATTAGTATCTATCACTCATCCTTGTTAGGAAGGACACCATGCACTGCTCATTAGATTTTATTTTGAACGCCAAAATTCGTGCGTAAGGCACCAAACATCGACCTAATAATGTACGTACTACTCATGCTGTTCCGACAAAAGTTACGACGTCTATCACATCCTATGTTTGTGGAAATCATACTCCTTATTTGTTTTCTCCTCTCAAACTACGCGTAGTAATGAAATTTCATAAACGTTCATTGAGTTATCATTGTTCAAAATCGTATTACATGGAATCAAAATAACATGGAATGGATAATCGTTACTTGATAGACTAAAAATAACATCTAACTGGTTTCAAATTTGAGCTTATTGATATCTTAAAATTTGATTAATTGATTTAGTAACTGAGGAAATGAATTATTATTTAGATAAGCAAACATAGGTTTTAAGTCAGCTCGGGCGAGAGCATGGGTGCAGCGTTATTGATAATAAATGAAACGGGAGGAAGTTATTCTCACTACCTTAACACTACCTTATTTCTACCTTAACACAATCTACGAGTATATAAGAGTATGTGCGATTTACGGTAGTGTAAACCTCTGACAGATAGGAATAAACAATTATTCGTCAGAGACCTTCAGGTAAGGTAGATTACTAAAGCTGCATCGAAATCTTCCACTGACCGATGTATTTAAGTGCTTGGGCGAACTGCTTGAGGCGGTAATGGCAGAGGGCGACGTTGTAGGACAGATGAGGGTGCCCACTCACCACCTGCAAGGCAGCACTGAACTTCTGGCACGCCTCGTCGTAGCGGCCTTCCTGTTGGGTCAAAAATACTTAAAATAAATATTGCGGCAAGACAGTGGTAGACTTCTATGGAGTTAAGTATGTTGCGTAGTCAGCACTCGAAATGTCAGTGAAACTGTACACAATGTCGACCTAAACATTTAATCCGATTTTCGAATATGTTGAACTGTCGTAATTTAGGTTCAAGTAGATGCCAGTTAATGTTGATTTTTTCATTTCCTTCACTCGTGAATTTTTCTTCTGGAGGTAGTAAGAGTACAACATTACGTGTTCAAGCAGAATCTGAAACTGAAGAATCACGCAAGTCTAAGTAAAGAGCAGGAATGTATGCATGTTTCTAAAATATTTTACTAACTAAAAAATCAGAATATTCCTTCCATCAGTGTGAATTATTTTTACTACTAGTGTTCCTAATTTTAGAGTTGAGGGCTACTGAAGTTATGAAAATGATCTTCAAAATATTATGCATGAGATCACTCCTCGACATGCTTGATCGCCTGTGTTACTAACTTTAGTAAGAACATGCGGTGAAAACACGCAGTAGCTGTTAACTTTATCTTCCTACAATTTCAGCGTAAAAATATTTGTTTCTAGTAAACAACTAGATTAAATCCGATTGAAACGAAACCCTGAATAATATCGTAATGGTTCTTCACAAATACCAACAATCAACAAATAATTATGACGCAAGGAACCTGGAGGTACGACTGGCCTGCGCATCATTCCAAAATCAATTTCTAAAAGAACTGGGCTGAAAATAAAAGAAATTATTATCGCCACTGTGGATCTCTAGGTATCTGTGTCTTTGTCCTTGAAACTTTTGCGCGTTCATTCGTTGTTACAGATGACGGTCTCGAAACGAGGACACAACCCATCGCATAGACAGTTAGCGACAAAATTATTCCTACACCTCTCGTCTTTCAAAACTTTCTAGAATAACTCAAAAACTAATGTTGCCACAGGCATAAGACTTTCACAGGGTGTGCAGTACATATTATTGAGAATAATACGAAGTTTCTAGAACAAAATGTTATTTGTGAAAGATTTAACAAGCTGAACATCAGAAACACGAAAAGGAAAAATTATTCATACAGTGAGTAGTATTACACTTTACTGAGGTGAATCTACCGTATTAATACATTTTTAATAATCAATAGCATGACCTTTCATCTTCATAACATTTAAAAGCCTTTGATTATAGTTTTTAACAAGCTTTTCCGTAGTTTCAGATGGAATATTGTTCCATTCTTCAATGGCGATGCGTTTCAATTTCTAAAGATTCTTTGGAGCTCTCATGTTGATGTTGACTTTCAATTCCTGCCACGAATTTTCAATGGGATTGAGATCAGGACTCATCGAAGACCATGGCAGCACATTTATCCAAGTCCCAAACTACTAGCTGATACCTTCAGGTTTTCGTTCAAAATAGAAATTTAGCCATCAGAGTTCATCTTTCCTTCAATTGCAACCAATTTTCCAGTACCCGATGCAGTAAAACAACCCCAAAACATCAGTGATCCACCTCCGTGTTTAACTATTGGCATTGTGCTCGTCGGCAGGAAAGCTTCACCATTCTTACGCCAAACCTTCTTCACGTCATTGTGCCCAAAAAGCTCGATTTTTTTTTCGTCGCTCCATAATACTCTCTCTAAAAAGCCTCTGTCCTTATCCAAGTGTCACTTTGCAAAGTTCAAGCGAGCAGCAACATGACATGGCTTGTGGAGTGGAGTCCTCCGAGGTCGGCGTCCGTGTAGGCCTTCCTTGTTCAGACAGCGCTGGATTGTGCGATTGCTCACGCTAGTTCCCTGAGCGTTCAATCTCTTGGCAATGTCGTCTAGCTTCACTCGTGGATTAGTGTTGACCTCACGACACAATTCTCGAGAAGTTCTCAATGAGAGTTTTTGTTTACGATCACACCCAGGCAACGATTCTACAGTACCAAATTTTGCAAACTTTTTTATAACAGATTTTACTGTAGATCTTAGGATGCTCAATCGCATAGATTTGTCGTCATAAGTATTTCCAGCTTTGTGGCAGCCAATAATCTTCTGTCTGAGGCCCACACCGAGTTCCTTTGTTTTTCCCAACGTGGCGCTAGTGTACGAATGACAAAGCTCTACTCCTCTGGCTCCTCGTTAGCTCAGGCACAATTTCCTAGAATGAATGATCTCACATCTAAAGCGTCCAAGAACATTTTGGACACAAAATTTTTTCAATAGAGCAAGTATAACGGGAAATACTTCTCAATGAAATGTAATGTTCTCAATTGTATGAATAAATTTGTCTCCTCGTGTTTCTGAAGTTCAGCTTGTTAAATCTTTCAAAAATTGTGTTTTGCCCTAAATACTTCGTATTATTGTCACTAATATGTGCTTCACATCCTGTGAAAGTCTTATGCATGTGGCAGCAATAGTTTTTGAGTAATTCTACAAAGTTTTGAAAGACAATGGGTGTACGAATAATTTCGTCGCTAACTCTACCTTCTCGAGATGCTAGAAACCTCGAGGGATATTTATATCTTGTTTGTCCTATTCATACAACTTCGAAATTGCGTTAACTTACAAAAATAACTTGTAGAATTCCTGTGTGGATGTGTGGATTTGATAGGTAACTTTGGAGTGGTTTTGCGGTATATACTTCGCATATATTTTTTTTAAAGCATTCGTTGTCATCACTTCACCTCACTCACTCAAAGGAGGCGGAGGCCTGCTCCTCTCACTTGAGGTAGGCAATAAATGCGGCATTTTCAGAAAGGCAGCTCGTATAATCAACTAAGGGTTCTTGTGCTCGCTGTGGCGCAGTGGTTAAGGGCATCGCCCTTGCATGTAGAAGTCGAGGGTTCGTATCCCGGCGCTGGCGCGGCGATTTTCCCCGTTGGGTATAAGGGAAAGCTCAAGCACAATACCC
>JACJUY010002513.1:45168-67922 GCA_014220935.1 Platorchestia sp. MABIK | reverse complement strand
CGTTATTGGACTGGTGAACGTGCCATCAACGCAAAGAATCAGCTAGGATACCAGTTCCAGTACAACAATAATTCACACATGTCCACAGAGGATAACATCAAGAGAAACCAGCGAAGAAAGCTTCACAGGAAATTTTTAGCAACAAACGCTATAGTACTGCTCTGAAAGCATTGCAAAAAGTTTCAAGAATAATTGAATTTCTCCCTTGAGTTAGGACGATGTCATGAGCATTCGTGCCCTCAAAACGGCACATTAACGCTCTACTTCACCGTCTTTAGGATAGCACATCCCAACAAAATGTATGAACAATCTAGCAAAATAATTTAACTTTAAACAAAGGCAATCTTGTGTTTCGGCGGCAGTTTATGAAAATATCTTCAAATGCAGCCTTTACATTGAAGTATTTGGTCAACTGCCAAACAGAGATGAGGATGGCGGCAAACAAGGATGTGTGCACTGCAAGTCAAGCCCTGATATTTCATCATTCTAGTGCCTTATCATACGCTACTATACCTCTTCTGATGAGAATATTGCACAGAATGCTATTATGGTTGTAAATATTTAGACTAGAACTAGATTTAAAGTTAGTTTAGCATTATAGTACAGTATAGTAGTTAGTTTAAGGTTCCGTTTCCATTGCACAGATAAAAGAGAAGTGACCACTTAATATGAACTAAGGAAAACATGGAATCTTTGCACATGGTGTGTTCCTACACAGGGCATCCTGCGTACATACACAAGTTGAGATGAAAAAGAGAGAACACACAAAAAAGCTAAGATTAAATTTTAAGTTGGTTTAAACCTTAAAACTGCTACAGAAAAGAGCGTATCGAAGAGAGGAAGGAGGCAGGCACCATTTAGTATGGAGATAAGAGAATGAGGGATCTATGCAGAGATGAACATAGAAACAGTAAGTTGAGAAAGAAGTTCATGAAATAAAATAAAAGTTGATTAAGAAAGTCAGAGGTGCTGAAAAACAGGACAGTAGTGAACCGAGAAAAGGTGGTCCTTAACATAACAAAAAAAAAAAACATTTCATTCCAACAAAAAGAAGGCCTACGTCTCAGCTCGGGCCCTCACATTTTTCCCCTGGGAACGCTAATTCCCATAGATACAATAGTTGTATCCCCCTGAGGGGACAAAGAAGCTAAGTATGCTTGAAAACTATAAAAATCAAGGGGGTACAAATGATAGAAACACCGAAGGCCTATTTATAATTGAGGTAGCTGAACAATGTCCCTTGTGGCGCGTTATCCCCATAGCACAGGATTGACAAACCATATTACCTAAGCCTATTGTCTAACCTATGCTTCATGATGATGGGCAAAGTAGTTAAAGACATCCCATTGTGGTCGAAGAACAAAATAATACCGTGTGCGAGAACGTAATCCAGCTACAGTTAGCAACAAAATTATTCATACACCCCTCGTCTTTCAGAACTTTCTAGAATTACTCAAAAATTATTGTTGCCACAGGCAAAAAATTTTCACGGGGTGTGAAGCACAGATTAGTGACAATAATACGAAGTTACTAGAACAAAACATTATTTTTGAAAGATTTAACAAGCTGAACATCAGAAACACGATAAGACAAAATTATTCATACAGGGAGTAGTATTACACTATTGAGGTGAATCTACCACTTGAGTACATTTTTAATAATCAATAGCGTGACCTTTCATCTTCATAATATTTAAAAGCCTTTTATTATAGTCTTTGACATGCTTTTCCGTAGTTTCAGATGAAATGTTGTTCCATTCTTCGATGGCGATGCGTTTCAATTCCTGAAGATTCTTTGTAGCTATCTTGTTGATGCTGACTTTTAATTCCAGCCACAAATTTTCAATGGGATTGAGATCAGGACTCATCGAAGACCATGCCAGCAGATTTATTTTATTTCTTTGGAGCCAGCTAGTTGTAGACTTGGTCGTGTGCTTTGGGTCATTGTCTTGTTGAAATACCCACCACCTTCCAAGTCCCAAACTACTAGCTGATACCTTGAGTTTTTTGTCCAAAATAGAAATATAGTCATCAGAGTTCATCTTCCCTTCAATTGCAACCAATTTTCCACTACCCAATGCCGGAAAATAACCCCAAAACATCAGTGATCCACGTCCGTGTTTAACTCTTGGCAGCCACAGTGTTCTTTGGCAGGAAAGCTTCACCATTCTTACGCCAAACCTTCTTAACGTCATTGTGCCCAAAAAGCTCGATTTTGGTTTCTTCACTCCATAATACTCTCTCCCAAAAGCCTTTGTCCTTATCCGAGTGTGACTTTGTAAAGTTCAAGCGAGCAGAAACATGACATGGTTTGTGGAGTGGAGTCCTTCGAGGTCGGCGTCCGTGTAAGCCTTCTTTGTTCAGACAGTGCTGGATTGTGCAATTGCTCACGCTAGTTCCCTGAGAGTTCAATCTCTTGGGAATGTCGTTTAGCTTCACTCGTGGACTAGCGTTGACCTCACGACACAATTTTCGAGAAGTCATCACCGAGAGTTTTTGTTTGCGACCACGCCCAGGCAACGTTTCTACAGTACCAAACTTTTTTATAACTGATGGTACTGTAGATCTTGGGATGCTCAAACGCCATAACTATTTCCAGCTTTGTGGCAGTCAATAATCTTCTGTCTAAGGTCCACAGCGAGTTCCTTAGTTTTTCCCATCGTGGCGCTAGTGTACAAGTGACAAAGCTCTACTTCTCTGGCTCCCCGTTAGCTCTGGCACAATTTTATAGAATGATCTCACATTGAGAATGTTCAAGAACATTTTAGACACAAATTATTTTCAATAAAACAAGTATAACGGTAAATACTTCTCAATGAATTGTAATGTTCCCAATTGTTTGAATAATTTTGTCTTCTTGTGTTTCTGAAGTTAAGCTTGTTAAACCTTTCAAAAATAATATTTTGTTCTAGAAACTTCGTATTATTGTCACTAATATGTGTGCTTCATGCCCTGTGAAAATCTTATGCCTGTGACAACAATAGTTTTTGAGTAATTCTACAAAGTTTTGAAAGATGAGTTCACGAATATTTTCGTCGCTCACTGTACTTCGCACACGCGCTTACCGTCAACGGCAGCCTCGTACTGCCCAGAGCTGCACCGTGCTTTACAGCACCTCGCGACTCAGCCGCTCGTGAGCTCCTCTGGCCCCTATACTCCTACGCTGCCTGGCCACAGACCGAACCCACGAAACCACTTTCCGCACAAGGCCTCGACTGTTACACAATCACACAGGATTAACTCTGCCGCAGTCTAACTGCCAATAAACACCGAGGACAATGTACTGAACGCACAAGCACATGAACCTCACAAGAGCACGGCCACTCTCCAACTGACACTGCTCACGGCCGGCGCACCGACCGTCTCCCGACAGCCGGCGCGCACACCTTCACAGTGCCCTCTCGTAGGAGTAAACACCACACCCATGAAAAAAAAGACAAAGGCATTCCGAAGAAAGAAAAGAGAAAGACACCATTGAGTATGGTATTAGAGTAACGGAGAATCTATGCACAAGATGTGTCCCCACACTCAGCATATAGGAACAACAAAGTTGAAGAAGTTTAGAAACATGACAAAAGTTGAAGAAGAAAATATTACGTGATGGAAAAAAAGACAGCAGTGAACTGAAAAGAAGTTCGTCTGTAAACAACAACCTCTTCTATTTCAACAAAAAGGCCAAACTAACCTTAAGCTCGAGACCTCACATATTCTTCCTGGAAGCTCTAATTCTGAGAATCACAATAACTATATCCTCATAAGGGGTGTTGAAAATCATAATTCTGGTTAAGCGTAATTAGTATTCGGTTGATGTCAATGAATTCTGTACTTGTATTGATATTGGGGTAATTCATCCCAAATCCCTTTTAGGCGGAACCGTTCACCTATTTGTTTTGGATTGTCTTATAATTTCAGATGACTTTTGAGAAATTTGTATACTATAGGCTACAGCTGCAAAGACTTGCATTTTCAGCTAAGAAATGTTTTGTTGAAACCCCCCCTTAACTTTGGGGCTTCCGGACCTGCTAATTATGAGCCCGTGCAGGCGCTGCCGTAGTCAGTCAAACACAAGGAGGTTAGAGACACGGTGCCGGTGCGGTGTTGGAAAGACTCACCCAGCCTCGTGCTGTGAAATTTAACACCCCAGTAACTAGTAAACTGCAATCTCCACTTGAGTTGTCATTGCTCCTCTGAACCCCGTATTATTAGAGGAACTCTCGCAGTTCCTAGTACCTGGATCTCACGGTTTCTGGAGAACTCTCTAACATAACCGGGAAAAACCTGACAGTTTGGCATCAAAATGGCTAAACTCACAATTAGGACTAAAAACATGGTCATCCCTCGCTACAAGGAAGAGAACTTGAAAATAACGAAAGAAATTGCGCACCAAAGTGGCACACACGAATTCAGTTGCCCAAGCAGAGTTGCAAGTGCAGCTGCGGCCACCAGGGGGCGTATACTCACATTGCACGAGTGGTTGATGAAGCGCGCCAAGTTGCCGCACTTGGTGGCGTCTATGATGTTCTCGATGTCTATCCTGAAGAGGTAGGAGGAACCGATGCCCATCTTCTCGTAGTTGGCCTCACGCAGGTCGGCCATGATGGAGCGGATGGTCTGCCCCACGTACTCGATGACCATCTCGTCTGCAGCGATAGGCTCCATGGCAAACAAGCCCCAGTCATGGATGCGCGACTTGCCAAACTTGAGCAGCTTCTTACGGAACTGCCCACACAATTCATAAAGACTCGTTATAAAAAGTAATTGCTTTATTCGAAGTAAATATTATGAACCCTATATTTGGTTTATTTTTATCGGAACAAAATTTGAAGATACTTCATTCATCAAATAAAGGACTACACTGGAAAATGTACACACAAACAAGGAAAAGTTTAGGCTCCCTACAGACACATCTGTGCAAAAAATGTCCACTCCAGAAAAAACGCTGAGGCATTACAAGACGTTGTCCCAGAATTCCGCTCTCAGCTAAACGTGTTCGAGAAGCTGCTTAAGAATAAGTAACGTCTTTGTCTTGTCTTCCTCTCCTTAACGTCTTTCCCATTTCCTCCTTGTTTTTACTGTCACAACAAAATTTCGCATTGCTCTACAGTCAAAGACATTACTTATACTATCAAATTATCATTTAAAATTAGTATTTTCGCAGACCATTCATAGAATGTAATATGTAAGCTAGCTGATCACTTTAGAGGGAATTTTCTCAGATTGCTATCTATCTAGATCCGTTCAATGTTTGACTAAACATTGTTTGAACGCATCGTGATCAATAAAAAATAGCACATTCCCAGAAGGCCGTCCGCACACCTTGTACTTGAACGGCCTCATCGCGCAGGGAGCGCGCAAGGAGAAGTCGATTACGGATTAGCAATTACATTTGGGTGCGCTCTCTTATCTGTTTTTAAGGTACTGTTTCATGAGCAGCAAATCAAAACTCCACCCTACATAACAATCAGGTGAAGATCAAGATATGCTCAGACGGCGCTGAGTCTTCCATACGCATTGTTTATAACGTCATGGGTTAAAGATCTAAAACGCTAAACATGGGTATCATTCGCCCTGCGTACCTGACGTAATACTCATCTAAGGTAATTCTTGTAATGTGAGAGTTCCAGTATTCCTTATAGCTTCAGTGTACGTCGAGTCGTGATAGATGGTGGGTATGTCACTCTACTCCGAATCTGGGATTTTCGAGTAGAAACGAATAGGGTACCTCGTACCAATGTTTAGCTTTACTGTGCAGCTGTATTACAGGGCATCATAAACCCATGTTTAGAGTTAGCGCTTTGAGTGTGTTTATAGCGACGGATATTTCCCTTACATTCATTATCGCTTTTCAATTGTAGGAAGTAATACAGATTTCAGTGTTTACTGAAACTATTAACCCCTTCACCAATAATTTTTTGTTAAAAACGTTTCTTTCTCAGGCTAATTTTTTAGTTTGGTTCTATATAATATTTTTGATGCTGGTTATGAAAACAGTTTGTAATTATTTTTTCTTCCCATTTTTGTGGTTAACTTTTTATTTTGAAAATACCTTTGTCGGCAAAAACGAGTCACCCCCTCCTCCTCCTCACTTGTCGAGAAATAGTCATTGTCTGATGAACTGGCAGAGTTATCAGAAGTATTCAAGCTTCTGAGGGAAGGTTCATATTCACTATCTTCCGTTGAACTAGACATTTGGGGTGTAACACTTCAAAATGCTACAAAAAAATGAATGCAAATGTGGATGCAAACAACACCCATCCGATGACAATGGCTGTTGGAGCAAGTCTAGCAACAATGTCCTTGACACACAGCTCTACCCTATCGCCTCTGCCAGGCGTACGATTTGACGAGAATACGAAGACTCTGAGCATTAAGTGCACCCGCACACCCTGCACACAGAAACCGCAAGGTGGAAAGAAATTTGTGAAACAATGTAAAAGTTAATGAATGGGTGCTGAAAAACAACAGTGAACCAAAAAAAGATGGTCCCTAACAAATCAAAAAACCTTTTCCCTCTTCCCTATCAACAAAAAGAATCGCTACCTAACCTTCAGCTCAGGACCACACATCTTCCCCCTGAGAGCGCTATTTGCTATAGATACAACAGTTGTATCCTTTTGAGATGCCAATTAATTACATTATTTCTGCATCGGCTCTTTGATTGTTTTCAGCTTTTTGTTTTCTGCTGCCTTCAATGATTTTTATATATCATCATTTCCATGTTGCCACCGTACATGGATCATTCTCAATTTACTTGGCTACAAATTTTTCCATTCTTAACAGCCATTTACTTATTTCCAATTTTGTTATCAAGTGACATTTTGCCTCGGATGCTCATCATTCGTTGAGTTATTTTTGCACGTATACGTGTTAGTTGCTGGCTCTAATTCAAGTACAGGGTGTCTACTGATATTTCATTTCCAAATTTTACTACTTTTTACTACCTTCAATGGCAAAATTTTACTACCTATTTTTTCCATAATGAATGTTGTCCAAATATCCAGATGTAACTAATCGGCCTATAATGAGTAATTTGAGTCAATAACATACGCAATCCCACAGGTACAAAAAAGCTCCAACTTTCTTAATACTAAATGGACCAACCAAAGCATTACTGCAAAAAAAGTTACCTAAATTCCTAAGGTACCCCGTCCTAAATGAACTCCAACGAATGTTTGGCAAGGACCTTGTCTTAACATCTTTCAATTATGAGGACAACAGTTCATCATTTGGAAAAAATAAACTGACTGAAAATTAGTAGATTGTCAGATTCCTTTACAGCAGAGTAGAATATCAGGGAATTTTATGTAACTTTGCTATATATAGCAAAAGAATGAACTTTGATTAGATGAAGCATCACCATGCTCCTATGACGACATCCTGGAGGTAGATTAGATCATAGGTTAGTTTAAGCCTCCTTAACCGCTACAAAAAAAAGCGCATCAGAGAGGAAGGAGGAAGGCACCATTTAGTATGGATATTAGGGAACGCGGAATCTATGCAGAAGAGGCATAGAAACAGAAAATTGGGAAAGAAATTCATAAAACAAGATAAAAGTTGAAGAAAAAAGTATTAGGTGCTGAAAAACAGGACAGCAGTGAACCGAAAAAGGAGGTCCTAAACATAGCAAAAAATATTTCATTTCAACAAAAAGAAGGCCTACCTAACTCTCATATCAGGGTATCACATCTTACTCCTAGAAGCACTAATTCCCATAACTGCAATAATTGCATCCCCCTGAGGGGTCATCCTGGAGGTAACTGAAACGCCATGACTACCAAAAGGAACTTCAAAGGAACCTAACTCTCGTTCAAAAATTACACATTGTATTAAAAAATCATTTTATAGCATAATTCTTTCAGTAATTGGACATAAATTAACGTCATTGGAAAGAGAAAAACTTTCACCTTCACGAAGAGGTAATTTTTTTCAGAAATAATAACATTTATAGTTACAGTAAGTCGTTGTTTCTTTCCATTGAAGTGGACAGAATAAACTCCAGTTTTTTCAAAGGAAGATAATACTTCTCACAATGAAGCTCAGGTCAAAAAAACACTTTCTGGATATAAGTGAACCGCAGAGAAGTTTCTTTGACGTCATTGCATTGTTTCTCTTCTGCCGCAACAACTTGGAGTGTGAGAATATTTGTCTTTGAATAAGAATTAGAAGGTTACATCAAGTTTATGATAATCAAGATTTTACCAACCAAATATATGACTTGGAATGAAACATTATTCATTAAGAGGAATCGAAATGTAATAAGTTTGATTCAGGACTTACTCATCTGAAATTGCAGCAGGAGTCTCTAAAAGCTAATTGAGAATAACTTTATTTCTGTGCTTACGATTGTGAATAAAATACTCTAATTTTTGAGTATCAAGTGCACAAAAAGAACAATTATGCCAACTATGCTATATATCCCACGGGCAACTGCATCCACTAAAAATGAAATCAAAAAATGTAATAGTTATTTAGTGATAAGTACAACTACCTATTCGAAAATTTTGGCTAGTTGTTCAATGTTTATTCATGAAATTTAAAAGAAAAAGTTCACAAAATGTTTTACATTGAAACAATCATAATTCGTAGTAAAATATAAATTATTTTACTTGACAAACGTTTTTCAATCAAACACACTTGATCCACTTCGAAGAGAAAATATGTAGCTAGGCTATTTCATTTTTCCCGAGATTGTTTATATACATATTTGATGTGTAAAACTAAAAGATGTCAAATGTCGACCTCATAGTCATAAATGGACAATTTTTTAATCCTTATTTTATTTTTAATTTTAATCCCTGACATCGCAAGTCCCTAAGCTTGTATTTCAATGCAAATGCGCACTTGTAGAAGTGTTTTTAACAATGCATCGTTACTGGTATTACACTTTTTTTAATTTATATTTATACGATTTGCGAAACCTCGATTACCGCATCAAAGCGAAGGCCGTTTTTTATTGTTTTCTCTCAATAACTTATGAATAATAATATGGTTCAAATGAACCTTCCATCATAAAACAACTTGATAACTTTCAGATCAAACTGAATAAGAAGAAAAAGTGAACTAATTTTACTGTCATTCGCAAAAATTTTGGAATTTTTTCTATTTTGTGTCCTCGAATCCTAAAATTGCACCCCGCTTTACAGGAATATTTCCCATAAACTGAGGCAAATTTCTCATTATGGGAGAAATCAATTTAAATTAAAAACTTCATACTCTATTTATATATGTAACATTACTTTAAATTTTCAGAGAATTATTCCACTTCACAATTCTTTGACTACCCTCAGGCAAATTTTACTACTTTTTACTACTTTTTTTACTACTTTCCTAATTTCACTACTTTTTACCACTTTACTACTTAGTAGACACCCTGCAAGTAGTATGATGCACAATAAGCTTCTCCTCATTAGGTAACTGTCCTCTTGTTATTCATGCTTTTCATATTTTTCTTCATTACGATCTGGTCATCAGTCGATCAAATGACGGGCAATCATTACCAACCTATGTTCACTAATGCTTTCTTGCTTCTCGTAATTCTCTCCTAGTTTCTCCTAACTCACACTTAATGAAGCCTATCGTCTCTTACTTCACCTTCAAGTAATTTTGGCCTTTAATCTTCACTCACCTAATCCCACAATCATCACCTTAACATGATTGTACACTTCAACTAACTTGTTGAATATTTTTGAAAACCTTTTTCTATAGCAATACTTTTTAGATCTCAATTCCATTTTCATGTTGGCTTCTGCTGCGTAATTTTCAAGTGGACAACGAGCCTGTCTCACCCACAAGTAGTGCAGTTGTAATGTTGAAGAAATTACCTCGCCATAGCAAAACCAAGCACAGCCATACACAAATCACAAAACTATCCTACAATAAAGCCTAGATCGTTCGCCTCATCTACCGCTCATGCGTTTACCTTCGATAGTGTTTTTAGTACCACCAGAGCATAACGAAGTCTGCAACAAATGGACCCATTTGAAAAATAGCACTCAAGCTGACGTGTAGTTACGCATAGCTTCATTTAACTACAATCAAAACTTTCCCTCAACCAATTCAACACTTTTTCTAACCCACATTTAAAGCAATGCATTACCACTTTAGGTACTGATGTACCTCTCTTTTGGGTGGCCAATTAATTTGTAGTTACATTTATTTCTCGAAAATTACTTTTCCGTTCATCTCATCTCGCTGTTGATGCTCATAATCACTCCTGCTGCACAAATTTCCGAGTAAAAGTAACAGCATTTCCTAAAAATACAACCTATTACTTCGACGTGTTAAAGCATTAACAAAAAATCACAATAATTTCACACAACGCAATCTGCACACTGCCGCCGTCACATTACACTTTATACCACGACACCACAGACCCTCTAACTCCGCACTCTCTCAAGACATGGTCAAGCATTTGAAAAAAATCCTGCACAGCATTCGACCGTCTCCAACGTACTCATTATTTCCTTTGTTCGACACAGTAGTAGAAGAAGTAAGTTCGACACAGTAGAAGAAGTAGGTAGAATCCACGTCTGCTAGGTCCCACCTTCACTAAACTAAGCATTTTGACGAAATCCCGCGCAGACAAAGACACGTTTTATCTCTACTGACCATCATCGTATCTATCAATCTCATGCAACCCGGGAAGAATGTCCGACTTCCATGAAAGTTACTCCCTCACATTCATTTCTTACAGACAAGTAATTTCACAACACTTTTCCACATAAGATGCAAGTGCACTGAGGTCGAACAGATAAAAACCATTTTCTATTCTTGTGTATTCAAGTCCTTCGGACAACTGATGAACAAGGGGAACCAAAACTTTCTGACCACATCCATGTTCATCAATTTTTATGATTTTCCAATCGCTTCAAGATACATAATAGTTAGGTATCTATTTATTAAAGTTACGACAAAGAGTGGGAGTAGATGAAAAAAAAACGTACCTTGAGCTGATTGAACTTGAGGAGTTCTGACTCGGTAGCCTCGTTGCCAAACGCTGTGAGCAAGCGGCGCTGGAAGGAGCGCACCTCCCTGCTCACGGACGTTTGTGTCGCCTTCACCTTGCTGCTCTCGCGCTCCGCGAGGCTCGGTGCTGCCGCCGCCCGCTTGCTGCTGCTCGCCAGCTCTTTGTGGAACGTAAACTGCAACACGGAGTCACAAGGTAAATAAAGAAAACCAATGGCGATGCGAAGACCTAAATAAAATGCAGGAGCTAAGCGCTAACGCCCACATCGAGAGGTTGTAGAAAAGTGAGACCTTTATCTAATGTGCAAAACAAGGGCCACACTAGATCAGCAATCTAGGAAGCGTTTTGCAACAGAACTCGAGCTAATGGAAAGTCGATTAACAAGTAAATAATTGAAAAACGAGAACCAAAACTATGATTCATTAACACATCAGTAATTTATGTAGACATAAACGTACAGACAATTTCGATTGAACACAATTATGCATAACTGCGCCCTATGGTACAATATGGAAACTACAACAGGAAAATAATTCACTAATTGTTTGTGTTTTTGCAAAATTTTCAGTTTCATTAGATACAATAGGGGATTAAGAGAAGCTGTAAGCATGAACACTTTTTTAGTATTGCCAAATGTTTACATTTCCCAGTATCAGATTAGATTAGATTATTAGTTAGTTTAAGCCTCCCTATCCGCCACAAAGGCGATCCAAAGAGAGGAAGGAGGAAGGCACCATTTAGTTTGGAGTTAAAGGGAACGCGGAATCGGTGCAGAAAGGGCATAGAAACAGTAAGTTGAGGAAGAAGATTATGAAACAAGATCAAAGTTTAAGAAGAAAGTAGTAGGACTGAAAAATAGGACAGCAGTGAACCGAAAAAAGTGGTCCTTAACGAACAAAAAACAATTTATTTCGACAAAAAGAAGGCCTACCTAACTATTCGCTCGGGCCCTCACATTTTCCCCTGGGAGTGTTAATTCCTATAGATGCAATAGTTGTATCCCCCTGAGGAGTTTCCCAGTATCAATGCAATGTTTTTCTAAGTTTTAATAAAAAATAGTGGAATGAAATTGACTGCTTTAGAAATCAAAATTTTTATTACAGGAAACAATAAGAGTCCTAAATATAAGGAACGTTCCTATGGTTAAGGTCATTTTCCACAGATGAAGATAATTGCGTCCGTCTCCAGTACAACAGGCTAAAGCATTTTAGAACCTTAGATCATTCCAAGAGATAAACCTGTTTTAAACAATCCGTCATCCACCTAATTTCTACGAATAGTTGAGGTTTCATGAAAAAATTGTACTCTTCTTTTTTCTTGTCTATATTTTGATGTTTTCATTACTTGGGTTTCCTCTTTTTTTTTGGAGTTTTTATATGCAAGAAAATTTTCATGACTAGCCCCTACTCATTAACAGATGTATTATTTTCAGGTGTTGAAAACAACCTTTAGGGTCGAAACGCTCATTCATACCGGTGACGCAAATTGTAACCCGTAATAAGGAAGTTAACTTTGAAAGCTGCCTTTTTTGGTTTTCTGTTATTCATTGTCAAAGTCTGTTGAGCAGTTCGGACAGCTGGCTCTGAGCTCGCAGCACCAACAACAACAGCACACCACCACTGCGTTCATATGTCACTATACACAAGGAAATGACACTCGCTCATTGCGCTGTTCCCTGGCTGCTGCAGAGAACAACCATGATAAGACGGGCGTGAATGCACTCTACTGGCTTGGAAAAGTCACTTACAGGAAAAATTCTACCTACAATGCCAGCGAAGGGGCGCAAGTGAGTAACTCTCTCAACTCAATAACGCGTGAGCAATAAAGGGTGCTATGTTTTATCACAACGTGAGAAAAAGTCTTTGAAACGAGGCAACTAGTTCAAATTGAAGCATATATACTTCTTAGTTGGTGCAATATGGTGTTCTGTACATAAGTTCGGGCGGGTAAAATAAGGTGAGCTTGGGCCACCTTGCCACCTCACTTCATCACTTATCTTCTGTTCCTGCTTGCGCTTACCAAGCACTTTATAGTTGTCCTCACTCCATCACTCACCTCGTGTTCCTGCATCTGCGCACTGTCCACTTTATAAATGTCCTCTCATCACTCACCTCGTGCTTCTGCCTACCGAGCACTTTACAAATGTCATCCATTACTCACCTTATGTTCTTGCTTCTGCTTACTGTCCACTTTATAAATGCCTTCTGTTCTCGCAGACCCCGACTTGTGTTCGGGCAGGTCCTCTGTGAGCTGCTGCTGCAGCGCCTGCTTTTTCTTCTTCTTAGCAGGGGGCTGAGGAGCAGCGGCGAAGGGGGTGCTGCGAGTGGGGGGGTGGTCGACCCAATGCGTGTCGTTCAGCCAAGGATATTTATCCGTCACAACAAGGAGCCTCTCGTAGCAGCGCTTGAGCATTTCTATGTCTTCCTGGTCAATACCTGCACACATTGCCGTTTTTTTATTACAAGCAAGCCTCAGAAGTACAACACTATCATTAGCCAGCTCTACTTACTAGATTGCCTGGCCCCGCACCATGTGAGAGCTATCAAACTCAAATCCAAGGTCAAAATTTTAGTGAAGTCCAAAGTGGGATTTATGGTAAAATACAACTAAAGTTAAGCACTCTGGTGAAATTTACTAAACATGTTAGAACGCCTCCTTATTTTCGGAATTATTCATCTTACAGTATTCCTGCATGCAAGCAACACTTTGCGAGTGGAGGCGATGTTATGAGAGCTAATTTTTCTACTTTTTATCGCCATGATTTCACCATTGCCCACACTATTTTGTATTACTAGTTGCTAGCTTTAATCTTATCTTCAAGCAGCAGAAAACACATAAACTAATAAAAAAAAAACCATCTATGTATTACCAAAAACTTTAGCGCTTTTTAAATTTTTTGTTAATGCCTTGCTGGTAGCAATCCTTGTGTTTTGAGTCATGGAAGAGCTTCATGTCATTTTTCGACTCTGGATTTCATGGTTTTCTTCAGAGGCAAATATCGAAACTAAAAGCGCATGAAAATTCGATAGAGCACTGTTTAAAAAGTGAGGTGTATGAGGAAGTCTTTCTCAGTCTTAAGTAGGAATCTGTTCGTGAGTCATGCGAGCTTCATACGAACGCTCAGAGTCGTCCTGAAAGATGACTTCTATGCGATTGGCCTTAGATGGATACTTCCCCATCATAGCCGCGTCGAGTTTTTGCGGCAGTTAGCAGTACAGTTCAGCAGTAATCATCTTTATGTTCAGCAAAAAGTTCACAATGAACGATTTCTCTTAAATGCCACCTAACTCTCGACATAACTTTCTTGGGATGGAGTTCAAGTTTTGCCCGAGATTTGGGTCTTACATAAATGTTTAGCCTTTGAAGCCAACGTTTGCCATTTTTGTTAAGAATCCATTGTTTATCTCCAGTCTCCCCTTAATTCAAAAATGGCATTTGCAATTAGCAAGAATGAAGTAGACAAAAACATAAGTTCTTGATGTGCTACAAGCATTCAAGGAGAAATAAGCAGTATGAATTGTAATGTCAACAATTTTGACGGTAAACAATACAGACTGCGAACATCATCACATACCGTTCGAAATTACTCGTCTCATTTTTCGATATAAATTTAAATAAAAACAACACGAAAATTGATAGGTCTTATAGTACAACCTGATATTAAAGAATTTCTACAAACCAAGGATTCTAATAATAGGACATTTTAAAAATAGTCATCGTCTATTTTGTGTATCTACTTCACTAGATTTACACTGAATGTTAGTATTTTTAACATGTCAAGCTCATGAATACGACTGGAAAGACCCAGTCTATGCAACAAGCAGGTACCGCCAGCAACCAAGGTCACTGAAAAGCTAGTAAAAAAGTGCATTTAGCACTTGCACAGCTAACCATGGTTAAGGAAGTCCACCATGATGTTGTACTCCTCCATGTTAGTTCGCTTCCTGAAGCCGAGCGCCTGCCTCTCTAGCACTGGAGTGGCGGCCTCCAGCTTCCCGATACCTGCCGAAGGCACTGACTTTTCCTTGGTCTTCTGCTTGAAGTTCTCCTTCCCCTCGCCCTTAGGGATGATTGAGTGCAAGGGTATGGGTTGGGGGGAGACAACATCGGACGCAGAGTTGCTATTGGTGCGCTGGTCGCGAGGTGGCACCGCCTGGAGTGGAGGATCTTCCTCCTTCACAGCCATGCCATCTGTACACAACGCATGATTTTTATTTTGATGACAAATAGTGACACGTGAGCACTACGTCTACTAGCTTGCCTCCAAGCAAAGTTTGAAAAGTGGAAACTTCTCCGAGGGCCTAAATATCTCCAACAATGTACTCTATCGCACGTCGGTCGCTGTTCGTCACACTCAAATTTCATGTATACTAAATCGGGCACAGTATAAACATTTTAAATTTTTCATATGACAAAGCAGCAGACAAAAGAACTTCACATCATCACAACCAGCATCACTAACATCAAACATCACTGACTCTTATTGAATAATGACATTAAAAATAAGAAGCTACGAAACAAAAGAGAACTTAATTTGGAAGACGGGCGAGTAAATATTTTATAAACGACAAAACTTTGCGAGAAGTGGACACATACTGAATATTTACTCGTGGATGAGGTTTAGTAGAGCAAAAACACAAGGCGATTTCAGCTTCAAGTCTTCTGCTCTTGTGATACATGTGTAACTTCAGGAAAATATGGCTTTGTGTAAACACTGCCCTATTGAAGCTATACAAAGCAAAGTCACAAATCGGGGGTCGCAGTTCTTGAAGGATGAACAGGTGACCAATAAGCACCAGTAAAATATCCAACTCCGCCATCCAAATTACTGTTCCTACTCCCAACCAGTTAACTCCCAATTTTCTTCAATTGCCACGTTGCTAGCAGAACTTGTGGTCTTATTTTCACGAGGAGACTCAACAGCATACAGACAAAGCCAATTGTCAACTACCGGCTTGATGCGTTTCAGAGAAGCCTCAACTCATGCTGCAACTGCAGCTCATTCCCACACTTCAGTCATTTATAAGAGTGCGATTTGTCTCAAGGATCTGCGCAATATTATGCGTCGCCAGACTCTATTCATAGGAAGCACACGAAGATTTATAGGCAACACGTTGGCAAGAAGATAAAAAAGAAATGAAGTGAGTGAAAGCTTTAAGCAATAAAGAAAACTACAACAATCACTGTACTGACAAGGAACACTATGAGGAAGAAGGTACATAGTCGATTTCCAGGCGTCGCTAGCGATGACCCCCTCATTTTTCATTATTTTGTTCTTATTTTTTCATAACCATTACTGATTTGCTGCTGAAAGTTACGCAGGCTAGCACTCGAAAGTTATAGTACGGAAGGTATTTCGACGAAAGTATTGCAGCAGGCTGTAACAGTTCTGAAATATAGTATAAAAGACCACAGTGCAGTTATTGAGACCACCCATTTCAAAAACTTTATATAGTGTAAGTTTTGAGTACATTTTTGTGTTTCTTAGTCCTAGTGGGTGAAAGCGTATGTTAGCTATTCCTCAAGGGATAATTTATAGTTGTAGCAAAAGTAGATCATTAATTACTTGACATATTTTAGTCCAGATTTACGTTAGATAATCAAATCGTTACTGATCCAGTTCAGTGTAATTTTTTTTCATTTCGTTACTATCGGTCGAATTTTGCTCACTATTGGTTAATTATGAATCTTATTGAACTGATTTTTTTTTATTTTGATATTAGTGCTGCACTGTGGGTAATGAACTCGCCAAATTGGAAAATAATTCTACTGACATTATTGCTGATCTCCAGTAAGTTCTCCCGAATGAATCAAGAATACGTCATTAACATTTTGCGTCACTTGAGGATATACATCTGTCATCTAAACAGTGCAGGGAAGTTCAAGCACGACTAACTGTTTTTAGAATTTCCGCATCCGCAGCATCGTTATTTGATCTGAATTTGTTTATTATTAGAAAACTAAAGCATTCGAGGGTTTCTTCATGAAGGAATGAACAATTGAGTACGGCTAACGATGTTATTCCGGGGATTGTGTTGACTCAGATAAAGCTATCAGCGACAGTTAATTTCATTTCACTATTTACTCATTTTTAAATGTATTATACAAATTCAAGAAGAAGTTGAGAAAAATTTCACCACACGCTCATGTACTAGATATTGCAGCAAAGATCTGGCAGAATCACATGTTAGAGGTCAAATAACTTATGAGCAAGTTATTACATATATATCAAAAACCTTTTTCATACCTCCCACGATAAGAAGAATAACATTCATCAACAATTGATTAAGCATGATAAATGGGTATAGACGGAACACAGCACAGTAAGTGAACAAACTATTTGGAAGATGCGCATTGTATAGCAGTTACATAAAATGGTGCAGAAAAGAAACATGTACAGTACGAGTCAATAAAATGAACTTCAAATTTTGCACACGTATTTCTTTTATTAATTCAGTTATTTTGTAGTATTAGTTCAGGATGTGAGCATAAAAAAGCCTTGTTCCTCTAGAAAATTTGATTACCCAGCACGGCCCTATACTCAATGATGCCTGATGTTGAATGATCAATTTCTCTACAACTACTCATCATCACCTGAAGAATAGCCAACACATGCGTTCATACCCTAGTATTACTAAGTTTAACAATAGAACCTGAAACCAACATCATAAATAGTCTCCGAACTGACCCAAACCGAACCTAAAGTCTCCGAATTATTTTCAAGGACTATCTCAGTGTGGTACCCAACTTGGAAAAAACGGTTAAGGTCATAGTATATTCTGTACTAACCTAATCTTGAATACTATTCTGCACGTCGACCAACATAAGAACTCTATGATGAGACATGTAATTGTCTCCACTAACGCCAAGAAATCAGCTGCGTATTTTCTTTTTTACGGCAGGCTTTGCGCAAATCAAGATATGAATATCGAATCGTGTTACGGAAGCAATTTCACTTGGTTAACTAATTACTTTTCTAGCGCAGATACCAGAGAGTTTGAGCAAAATAATGTGACGTGAGATATATAAAAATAATCGTCTTTCAAAGAGTTCAAGGAACACAAAGCACATGTCCTGCGTTACAAAACTGACCTTGTGTGACGGGCAGCAGCGAGAGGCTGGCGAGATTGCAGTAACTGTGCTCCCTCAACACAGGGTGCTCAGGGTCCAGCACGCTGGTGATTGCCTTGCGCACCTCCGTGTCCAGGTCAGCGTCTGCTGCGCTCCGCCTGCCTTCTGCCTGCATCTGAGAAAATAACGCGCACATACAAATCTACATATGATGATATGCCCTTACTACCAGCTTGTATAAGGTGCATATTAAGAGATTGTAATTTGAACTTTCAACTTTTGCATTTCATTAGAGAAAACTGCTGGCATAGTATTTACGTCACAGTTGTGACATCAAGCGTAGAAATGTCTACGACAGAAACATTTGTAACTCCATCTGAGGCAAATGTGCAATAAATATCCATGTCTCCGGTACAAACGAAATAAACGGGGGTGTGTCTCACACAAAAATAAACATCGAATCGGTCTCAATGAAGTATAAGAGACAAATGTGCCGCTCAAGCCCTATAGATAGAGAAACACAACTGCTGTGCAGCCTTTGAAACCCCAGGAGCAGCATGTCACACCGGCTATTGTCCATAAGCACACGTCGCCTACTAAAATATAAATTAAATGTCATCATTAGTGATCTCCAAATTTACACACAGTCTCGTCATGTTTCTCCAAGCTACGCGGTGAGACATGCGTTACGAACTCATGAGTACATAGCTTCTTCTGGCACTGATGGTGAGCTGAGCAGTGCTCAAGGCTCTACCTTGCACACTACTAGTGATGTACCGATATATCGGTATTGGCAGTATCGGCCATTTTTACTGGTATCGGAATCGGCAAAATCCGGCCGATACCTTACCAGTAATTTCCAATATTACATATTTTATCATAAAATTTAAGGTCATAAATCATGAAAGTAAAAGTACAATCAAATAAAGAGCCTATTCATACCTAGAAAATTAGTTAGCTAACTGTTGAATTACAGCGTTTAATCAAGCCCACTAACTGAATTTACTACTTTGAATTCCCGATGAGTCACGCACGGTCAGTAAGTGAAAGCTATGTAGAATGAATAGTTAAGCACAGTAGAGGCATAAAATTATTATACTTTTACAACTAAACCCCATATAATTTGACCCAATCTCCATTTCTTAAAGTATGTGACAGGCTAATAAAAATCAAACCAATTAACCCTCTATGACCCAAATTAATTTCCACCAATAAAATTTATTATTTTTCGCTTCTGATGGGTAATTTACAGTCATTTAAAGTAATTTCAATGATAAGACAAACCTTCAGCATAGTTTTATTTTTATTCTAATGTCCTATATGAAGGACATTGGGTCGTTAGGACATGCTAAATAGAATTCAACAGGGTGGTAAAAAACACTTCTTTCGGCTGAAACCCTCGATAAGTACAGTTGAAATATGTAAGTTTTTGGTTTGGACTGTACATTTTACCCATGAGAAATTAAAAATAATGAATATTTATTTAAATATTGGTATCATTTCGTATGAGAATGAAAATTGTAGATATGTCTCAGAAATCCTTTTGAGAAAAAAACAATCAAAATGAAATAAAACAATAGGCCTATCTAAATTAGGTGAAATCTGATGGGCCAGATCTACAGCCTATCTCAATTGTCATGTTTAAATGAAAATTATTAAAGCAGTTCCTGTCCCTGGTGATCCACAACAAAACTTTACACTTCATGCAACCAATGGGGAATTTCTTTTCCCATCCAAGCGTTTCATTCTGGTTTTGATTTTGTCCACATTCTGGCCAGTAATTATTGCCATCATTTCTGATGCTTCTTTGTGGAATTGGAGCTGTTCTATTGCCTAGGTCCTTTTTTCAGTAAATGACAAGTCTTTATTGAACGAGAAGGCCTGCCGGATTTTGGTTTGCTAGTGTCCATCTCTCCTCATTGTAGTAGTGAGTCAGCAATTGAATGCGTGAAATGTTGGAGATCCAAAATGTCCTCTACTGGGATTTCTAGAGCACAGCAGTCTCTGTTGTACAATGATGAAAAATTGACAACTGCTAAATTGAGAGAGTGGAATACAGGCCTTTGGTAATACTCTTGGATCAAACTGTATTACAATAAAGTGCAATCAAGAAACCCATTAGGTCTACACCTACCATCAGGGAGTTGCAGGTATGAATAATTGAGGGACATGTAATTTCTACAATTTCTTTCTTTGACCTATCAAATTTCCTACATGACCCTACTAGACTTCCTGTCAAAAATGAAGCTGGAAGATTTACTCATCTGTTATATGCCCATTTTACTAATCTAATTTCTTCCACATCAATTGTGCATGATAACTCCTCATAGGAGCCTCACCCTTTCGCCATCATGTCTTTACCTGAGGATAACCGTACAGAAATTCCTGGCACTCTGTTTAGTCTAACTGTTGCAATTCCACTTTGCAAGGTGATTGACAAGTTGCACAGATGTAAACCAGTTATCAAAATACAAAAAATGGTTTGTACTTTTTAGAACAGTTTTTGCCAACTTTACTACAGTATTGTAACTTGATCTTTTGTTGGACTCACCTGTTTCAAGCTCAATTTTACCTACATTCACATAAAAATCATAAATGATCTCATTCGAATCACATAAAGCAAAGAATTGAGAGCCCCACTTGTACGGTTTGCTGAGAATATACTGCTTGAGATTAGACTTTCCATTGAAAGACACAAGTTGCTCATCCACACACACCATTTGTGATGGTGGAATGGATCGGAATTGATCTTGCAAGTGAGTCAGAAAAGGCCTTATCTTGAACAAGGAAGTATAATTTGGGCGATCACTTGACACAAATGCAAAATTCCCTGTATAGTTTGCCATCTATTTCTGGAAAAATAACTTGAAACAATGCTGATCGAGAAGCTGTTCGTCCAATACAATTGTAAATTAGTCATTGTTGTCGAGCTCATTATGAAAAGCATCCCAATGAACTTCTCCAATTTATTCCTGTCAATATTGAGTGGCTTGTTGGGATCTTTCTGAATAGCATACAAGTCGCTCTCTCCCACAATTTGCTCCAAAATCTTGGTGCCTATAAAGTCCCTAAAGTAAGAAATTGGATCCCGTATACATTTCGGTGTGGGAATTGAATCTTTCCACTTAAGTATTTCTCTGAAGGAATTTTTTTCAGGTACAATTCTCCATGGTGTTCCTTCTGTTAATGCATTGCACATAATTATTTATATGTAATGATAAATTGATAATAGACTCAGCTAGACCAATTGTCATAGAAGCATCTTTAACATCGTCATCAGCACCTGTTACTTAGCAATAACTTCTGCAATGCGGCTTATAGGAGAGGTAGAATAGAATCTGGGTGGATCCATGTTTACATGAAAGAATTGGTGTAGCGGCCCAATGTCCTACATGGAGGACATTAGAAAAATTACTTTATAACTGTACAAAACAAAGTTATTTGTTGAAAAGTTTTTTCAAAAGAATGTTGAAAGGTTTTTTACACGTGCATGAATTATTGTGACACTCTATGTTCACCATTAGCCAAGAAATCAACACAAATATACGGAGTGTACGGTCACCCACAGGCATTTCAGGCTCCACCAAACTAAGAAGCCCGTGATAGTTGAGTGAGCAAAATATTATGGCACACTACGCTCATTTATCAAAGCACAGCGTCTCTTCTCTTCACTAACATGCAAAACTGCTTGAAAAGACTCACCTGAACAGAAATAAATGGGATTTTTCTAATGTCCTTCAGGAAGGACGGTGGGTCATAGAGGGTTAAATAAAGTTGAAGGTGCATTTCAAAGTTTTAGTAAATTTAATATAGAAGTAGCTGGAAATTCTATTTTAATTTAACATGTAAATCGCTGTACATTACGAATCTTGCGTTTTTCTTCTATTTTAAGATGTTTGAAAAATTCACGAAAACTATTATAGTTTGTTGCATGTTTGCGGATCTTTTCGGTTTCGGGGCCTCTCGAATTTTAATGTTTTTTTTCGCCAAAGTTTGTTTTTTGGTGTGAAAAACACAAAAATGAAAACCATTTTGTGCAGAAATTATTCATTTAGTGTAACTAACCCAACCTTTGAGATTTTTGAGAGTTTATCTTGGAACCCCTCTTGTATTGAGAAATTTGTTCTGAGAAATTGTTTTGGAACCATTTTTGTTTTGATCTGATTAGAAAGATTTGTTTTGAGAGTTTATTTTGGAACCATTTTTGTTTCGAGAGATAATTTTGGAACCATTTTTGTTTTGATTTGATTTGAGAGATTGTTTTGGTCCACTTTGGAACCAGTTGCTATTATAGCTAGTCTACATTACATTACCTTGTAATACGTCTACACTACGTTGCAATACAATTAGAAACACTTATCTATCGAATGGACTTCATTTTGTTCTTTTTTATCAACAATATAGTTAACATAGCAAGAGCAGTTTTAATATTCCTAATTGAAAACCTTATTGTCAATATTGTTTAATAATTAGATTTGTTAGTAAACAATTTTATTGTAACTAGTGATGTACCGATACCATTTTTTTGGCCGATACCGATACCGATACCGATACCCATTTTTGGCCGATACCGATACCGATACTCGGATACTTGGAAATACCGATACCGATACTCCGATACTTGGAAATACCGATACTTTGACCGATACTACTACCGATACCGATACTTTGAAAATTATATTAAAATAAAACCATTATAAGCCCTACATGGGTGTTAT
>JACJUY010002513.1:31664-43685 GCA_014220935.1 Platorchestia sp. MABIK | reverse complement strand
CGATACCGATACCGATACATCGGTACATCACTAATTGTAACACCCATGTAGGGCTTATAATGGTTGTATTTTAATATAATTATAAAAGTATCAGTATCAGTTGTAGTATCGGTATATCCAAGTATCGGAGTATTGGTATCTGTCAAAAAATGGGTTTTGGTATCAGCCAAAAAAATGGTATCGATACATCACTACACACTACTATGATGCCCGATAAACATTTGATTCACCCTCGAGAGTCGACTTCAATAATACAAAAGTACACACAAACCAGCACACACCTTGTCATGTGGCTCAGGTAGCGGAGAGGTTCTGCTCTTTCTCTCCTCTTGCTCAAGACTGTCTGGCTCCCCAGGAGGCAAGTCAACGTCCATGGCCTCCTCTGCATCATCAGAGAGGTCACCGAAGGCATCATCAGAACGGACCGAGGCGAGTGGAACGGGCGTCTCGGGCCGCTCCTCAGCCCTTGGAGTGCTTCCCTGCGTCAAGGACGATCGTATCTCCGCCTCCACAGCCTGTGAACAGCAAAAAATCAAATTTCTGCACGGTCTAGTGAAGTATTGAGGACCACTAATACGAGCATCAACTAAAAAAACACTAACACGAATAAATATCGGTCAGACTCGCACAATGAGGGCAGGTCACTCTGGTGTGGGCAGTTGAGAACATCTGAAGGTATGCTATTCACCTCAATAACTGCATAAAAACTTCTCAAAGAGCACAACACAAAATTTAAAAGTAATTCAAGGGAATGCAAGCCGCGTGTCGTGGCTTCCATTTATTCGACAATGCGTCGGCTCCGATGGTTCTGTGACACTGATAGAGATAAAGGAAATTTTTTTATTCTGCTTCACAATGCTCATGTAGTCGGAACAAGGTTAATTTAAGGGAGTAGAGTTCTAGCAAAAAGCATGACTTCTCAGTCAAACGTTTTAGTAGAAAAGAGGTCATCTCAAGTAGGGCCACATGAGAAGGAAGTTACCTTCAGTGCCTGCGTATCGTCCTCCACCAGCGCTTCCACGTCCACCGTCTGCCCCTCTTCATCCTCTGATAGTGACGACGACGAAACCGCCTCTGATGACTCTGATGATGAAGACTCCGCGCCCGATGAAGAGGAAACGTCCTCATCTTCTTCATCAGTAGCATCCTCGTCAGACGAGGATTTAGCGCTACCCTCATTGGCCTCTTCCTTTAATTCTTCTTCACCCCCATTCTCTTCATCAGAAGATTTTGCATCTGACTCATCAGAAGCTGAAAGAAGAAACAGCACACAATCGCATTAAAACTTTACATGCACGGCAGTCACACATATTCACTGGAGCAGAATATCACGGTATACAGAATATTCACAGCACGAGAGCATAGTTTTCAGAGGGACGTAGTTCGCAGTCGAGCAGAACGTACGAACATCGCGCTGTATCGAGCGCCGGGTAATTTCTCTAACTACTCGTAACTACCCAGAGACCTTGTAGTTTGCTGTTCTATCGAGGCCAAGAAACTAATCAGACAATGTTTGCCTGGAATGCTAGTTATGTAAGGAAAAGGTTGAAACAAAATATTTCTTCAAATTTAAACAAGATATTTTGTCACAGAATCAAGAATAAAATATAGAACTTCAGATGTGAAAAATAAATACGGAGACATCGACATAGCACAAGTTCGTTTAATTTAACCAAACATAACATTTAGCAACAAAGACCACTTACGAATACTGAGCGGACTACTGAGTGTACTAAGTGCTCAGACTGACAGTACCTAGGTACAGGAAATGCACCTTTGATTTTGATAAGAAGTAATATAATTCCTAAGATATTTAATGAGGACCTTCACCTACATAAGAGCAAAAATTATTATTCGATGTCACTCTTAAGCGTTGATCACAGGCTCGAGTCTGCCTCAACAACTCTCTCGCAATGCCCAACATGTTTTGAATAATTTTCTTATTTTTTTGAAGAATCGTTTACTTGTTGTGTGGTAGTAGCTTCAGACTACAATATGAACCAAACAGAAAAAATGCATTGCTGAAATCAGGCGAAAAGGAGGGGCCACATTTCTTCGACTTAAAATCTCTGGAAAAAATTATTGACAGCACTACTGCACCCAGTTTAACATGTGAGAAAATGCACTCCTTTACTCTAATGCAAATGGCTTCTTTACGAAATTGTTTTTTCTTCTTTAAGCACAAAAATTTCAAATTTTTTGATGGGCTAGTTTGTGTTTACTTCAGCATTTCATTGAATAAGAACGAAACATTTCTGTATTTTGGAAAAGGTAACACACCGCATGACCGAGGCAAAATATTTAATATACAAAAATTGCGTTCGGGAACCTGGGATATCTGAAAGAAACTTTCCTAGTACTCCAGCCACTCAGGCGGTTGAATTTTGCCTCGTACGTGAAAACTTTCTCATCTGAAAAATTGACGCTATCTGTGAGCGTCCTCCTCCTGAACTTTGTTCAGAATAACCTTTGCCTTAGCCAGTTGTTTTTCTGAGATGCTGTTGCTTGTGCATGTTGAATGACAAGCTCATACTCATATCGCTTCTGACAACGCTCTCATATCTTTTACAATCACATTTATTTCCGTCGGGAAGTTTTGTCATTTCGTCAGACTCTCGTTTTGTTGGATTTCACGAGTGTCCAAGAAGTCTTCTTTGAGGATGATTTCCGGTAGCTCCGTGTCTGCCGCACAGACACACAATAGTCTTTGATCCCGTCTTACCCGCGATATTAATGGAAAATTATTTAAGGTTTTTTTGCTCACGTTACTGAATATGTGAATAATGGTAAATTATTTGAGACAAAGTAGAAGGTTAGACATGTTCAACATTTACGAACCCTGGCCAGAATAGAGAAGGGATTCTGACAAGTCTTCTATTTTAGACTTGGCCAGAATAATAACTTTTAAGTTTTCAGAAAGTGTCGAAACATAACTTTCTCACTGATTGCCATTTTAATCATCCTATTCTTCTCAGTTTCTTCAGCTTTAGATAAAACTACTACTACTACGCAAATATTCCTACAAATTTTTAGTCAGTCAATGCGCAATAGTAAAAATTAGTGAATTCAATTTATCTACACCATGGCTTTTCACTCGACGTGTTAGCTAACATTTTTAGCTGATTTCTTTCTAGAACTAAATATTTTTTTTCATTATACACAGACTTGTCTCCATTTTTGCTCCCAGTTAACTTTTTTTATTTTCCTTCTAGGTCTGCAATTCTAGTAAAACAAAAACAAACAATGAGCAATAACCTTTCTTCCTCAAATTCGCCTGAGGATGGATTACGGTCTGAAATGATCTGTTCGTAATACACAATTTCAAAAAACGGTGCGTCATTGCCTCGGTTTTATTTAAAAAAAAATGTCAACATTATTTAAACTCATGTCGGAAATTAGGTTAAGTGCTTTGTCAGCCCCAGTACACCCAATAGCTCAGTCAGAGAGGCCGCTGGTCTGCCTAAGATCGCATCAGTCAAGTAACAAACAAGCCACGCGTACTTAAGCTGAAGGCCTGAAAGGATTGCAAAATTGATACAGGTACTCTGCCAAGAACTCACATGTAAGAACAGTGTCCGCCCACGAAGCTTTTCTCCTGCTCTTGTACTGCCGCTTCTGCGCCCCAGTGCCGGCTCCCTTGCCAGCCTCCGCATCGGATTGGCTCCCGTCATCTGCCTCCTCATTGGACGAGGAAGAGGTCGAACCTAGCCGTACTTTACTGCTTGCCTTCTTTGGAGATTTAACTGTAAAAGTAACAGCAGGAAAAAATGAGTCTTCTGTGTACACACAAATAACAATTTCAATTTTAGACTATAATATAACTCCCCTCCAATCAGATGCGAGCAGTTGCAACCACCAGAGTATTTCGAAGCTTTATTAAAATATACAGCAGAAGACTTTCTTTTCTTTTCATACGTTGACTATGTGTTTGTACATTAGGCACCACTAGGCATACAGCTCAGTTAAGTAGGGGTATAAATGTTTCCCATGTAAGTTCTTTCACTGCCTTTTTCGAAAAAGGTTCCAGCGCACACGGTGTACATGCAATTATATTTTGCACATTTCTTAGAAAGGATGGAAATGTTTTCGAGCATTCAAGTTGGTTTTTCAACTCTGCTACTTACAACTTAATACAACCAACCGTAACAGCCGCGCAAACGTAGTCAATGTGTTCAAATAGATTCTAGAAATCAGTGACCCATTGTAAATCGATTCGATAGCGCCTGAGACAGCAAGGGAAAGTTATGGGCATCTTCAGGAAGAGTTCTTCACTTTCCCTTGCCGAACATGAAGGAAGTGTTCCACGATGGAAAAATTTACTAAATGATATCTGGCAAAGGGCCTCAGGCTTGCGTTTTCAAGTTGCATACATTACATTTTTACACACACGGCATGCCACAACCTTTTCTACACTTCTGATCACTTGAAGTAATGTTGTTTATACAATAACATCTACTAACATCGCAGCGAAAGCATCAGAGCATTTAACAAATACAAGGAGCTCCTACCAAACGTAGCAATAATCAACTCGCACACATGAGCACTAGCCTCCAACACAAAACGCCTCGCTCTTCCCCACACGCCGGACACAAGACCACGTTAGATGCTGATTACCAGACCAAGTCTCTCACACCACACGAATGGAACATCTCTCCAATGTGATGCCGATTTAAGCCACGCTCATTGAGTGCAGCGACTAGAACATTTTTTAACCAAAAGGAAGAAACATTATTTACATACTTGTGCAAGGCAACTAAATTCAACCCTGACACCTACAACATACTTCAACAACAGAATTTAGGACCCATTGGAAATACTGCAATGAGCAAAATAATTCACACCAAAGAATGAGCATGAATACATCAAAAAGAGTTTCCAAACTCGACATAGAGAGGGTGCCTCACCCAAGAAACAACATAGATTAGATGAGATACGAGAGTTTGAGCGTCTCTAACCGCAACAAAGGCGCTCCAAAGAGAGCATAGATAAAAGCACCATTTAACATAGAATTAAGGGAACGAAGAATCTATGCACAAGGTGTGTTCCCACACAAGATACTCTGCGCATAGAAACAGTACGTTAAGAAGGAAGGCTATGAAACAATATAAAATTTGATGATGAAATGGAGGGCAAATATACAGAGTGTCCTAACACACAAATCAGACGTCAAAATTGGAGAGTGGATTAAGTGTTAATTTTACCTCATAGCGGCGTAGATGTCTTTCAGGCAGAGTGGCTTAGTTCCTCGATCAGTTCCTCGTTAGTAACTTGGCTAGGAAAAGCCAGTTTCGCAACCCTGCGATGAACACCACGCCTCTAACTTGAATGTTCTTAAATTCTATGTTTTGTGGGTTAGGACACTGCATATTTACCCTCCAAATATAGAGGTGTTGAAAAACAGCAGAGTAGTGAACAGAGAAAAAAGATGGTCCTTAACAAAACAAAAAACATTCTATTTCAATAAAAAAAGACTTATCAAACTCTCAGCTTGGGACATCACACGTCTGAGTGACACCTGATTTTCAGCACAAGACATGGTCAAAACGTTGCCTGTACGGTCATCTTTAGTCTGACACCGCAGTCGTCGCTACCACAACTTGCCCACATTAACGTGAAGCCTCACTTGGTTTAGCAGACGCAGCAGACAAGTTAGTGTCATCGTCAGACGCTGCCTCTCTGCTGTCGTCATCAGCCCGGGGCGGCGAAGGCGGCTTGATCTTCCTCTGTGTAAGGGAAACTATCTAAACGGAAACTTCTGAAAGAGCTCCAAGTAAAATATAAAATAAGCTATTCGCTGCACCCAGAAAGTGAATGATGAAAAAAATTGGCCACTTAACTGTTCGAAATGATGAAGTTGTCAACCATCGTCGCTCACGAAGCTAAGAAATTAAAATCGTTATTTTTTTGAGAGCCACATACAGCCGCACATCAAAGAACGACAGGACTGTTACCTCTATATCAATTATAAACCTGTCGCACACAGACCCTATAGAATGTTCTGCTGACTGTCGCTACATGCACCTCGGCCTAACTCCGTACTCATAAAGATTTGGCACACCATCTAACTAGTCATTACGTTGTGAGGACATCAAAATGTGGGCCTTAAACGCACGTCACATGCAAACATACAGCGGCCAGTCCTATCACACTCTACACCGTACATTAACATTCTATTTTTTGCTGTAAATCTATGAGATCATTTGCAGACACACTAAAGCTGGCGATTTTGATCTAACTGCCATATTTAGAGAACCAAAATAAGAATCAATATAAATTTAATAAATAAGAAAATTAACTACTGAAAATCTTTCCACCAAGAAAAGAAAGCTATGGTAAATTTACAAATAGTTAGACACGCAACAGAACGCTCACTAAGAGATGTACAAGAGAAAAGTAAAGCCACCTTCAAGTTCGCGTTTTGATGTTATGCACAGAACTCACGATCTTCCTGAAGGAAGGCATCTTGGGCATGGCGGCCCTGAGGCCAAGTCCCCTGAGCCCGAGCTGGTCCAGCCCGCCGAAGCCTCCCCCCTCCTTGTCCAGCAGCGAGGCGAGGCTCGACACGCCCGACACGCCGCGCTCCGACCTGCCCGCCCCGCTGCCCTGCTGGTCCTGGTCGCGCTGCTGCGGGAACACCACTCGTTACCGTAAATTGCGCACAGTCGCGTGAAATGAGTAGTTGGACACAAAGAACATTTCCATTTATTGGCATTTAGGTAAAATAGCAACATATGAAACTAACAATATGATAGCAGTAATACATACATACATATTCCATTCCTTAAATCATGAAATATATCGAATGAAAATAAATTCTACAGCATTTTATTGAGCAGGGGCGTGAAAAAATTATTTGGACACTTTTAATCTCCTTGTAAAATTCCTATACTTTTGTACTTCAAGAAAAATAACTACCTATGCACCTTCACAGAGTTAACTAAAAAACAAACTGAAAGGTTACATTCGGTTGTCAGTGTGACTGCCTGTCCTTGTTGCACAAAACTTTGATGTGATAACAGTGCAACACACCTAAGGAAAATGAGCTACTGGATGCACGAAAGAGCAAATAATTTCAGTATTTTAAAAGCACAAATGCTATAGAAGCATATCAAGAACCATTAATGTTTCTGTTTGTACAGTAGGTTTCATTATGAAGAAGTGGAAAGAGCCAGGAACAACGACAAACATGCCGAGATTAGGAGTTCCTCGAAAAATTTCGAAATGAAGTCTAGGAAAGATGTTGGGTACAGTTAAGACTAATCCCACCTATTTCCTAAAATGCTATGTATATTGTATGCGTTCAATATACATCACGTTTTAGTTAATGAAATATGTATGTGTTACTCCTATTATATTAGTTTATTACTATTTTGCCCAAATGGCAAAAAATGAAAAATTTCCTTTGTCCAAATGCATATTTTACCTCACTGCATATTCAAGTGCAGCAACAGCACACGAAGTCAGCAGCTGCAACATGCATCAGGCAATACATCAATCAACTATTCGATAACTGGAAGACATGAAACAAAGCAGACTGGTCAGCTTTGTATTCTATGCAACCACTGTCATGTCTGGGAGAGACGGAATGAAAACACGATGCTCTAGCACAAGCGTGCAATTTTTATCGTTCATTCAAATGTTACAAAAATAATGGCCAGTATTTCTAAAAAATTTACTATCATTAAGGAAAAATTAACAGTAAACACCTTTAAATTAGACAAAATATTCCCCTTAATCACCTACCCATTTTCGACGAGCTTATTTATTCCTTGTTGATAAAACTTACGAGTATTAAACAAAATTATCAAAAGCGTATTCCACTTCTGGTTTGGGCCTGAAAGTATTATCAGTCAAAAATGAGCTGCTCTAAGTGCTTAAAAAATGGTAGGCAATGGGTGAAGGATTACAACTACGAGAGAGTGACCATAATTTTTTGCAGAGAGACCTTTGGCGATGGAAAATGTTAGGGGGATTCATCGCTATCAAGTCACCAATCTGATCGTTCAAGATAATCCTAAGAAATCTACTTTTAGTCATTAGTAACAATTAAGTCAAGGAAAGGAGCATTTGACTGGAGCAGAGTGAACATCGGCCCATTTGAAAACGCCAAACGTTTTAGCCTCATTTGGCTCATACGGTAACAATTTATCGAGCTTTCCACCCATCAAGTGCGTGTAAATGGCGTGAGAGTGTCACACCACTGACATCAAGAGGCATGACAGTTTTCTGATCCTATGAGGGGGATTTTGCGCAACAACAATTGCTTCCAGTCGTTCATTGCCATGACCGTATAGCCGTCTGCTACTCAGTTCACCTTCAAGGCTCTCTCATTACCACAATGAAGTTTATGAAACTACCTTCTTACTGTCCTATCACGTGGGGTGCCTTCTCTCCACTCTCCGATGATATTGGCAGCTGTTGGATAAGTATTGTGCCCACGTTTGACTTTATACAAGCAAAAGTTTTTTCTCGGATTCAAAATTGGGACCTTACACGCTTGAACAACATTTTCTGTTTGACATATGTTGACATTATTATATCATTACTATGCAAGTCAAATTCACCTAAAATATATTGAGGAAACTATGCTAAAATTACATTTCCGGACACAACGCAGAGATAGGCTATCACTTTTGTAACAATCTAACATTATAGGTGGCTAAAGGTTAGAAGAGCGTTAGCACTACCAGATACTCTACTAACAGTCACGTGCTCTAGGACCAAAATCCATTGGTTCAAGTTGCTGTATTGCAAACAGGACAATTTCTTAGGAATTGGCCCCAATTGTCGCTATTCACTTAGTAAATCTCCTGACCAAAGCAAATAAATATGACAAGGGAACATGGACATGATAGAGACAAGGATACGACTGTGGTACATAAATTTACCTAAGGTGTATGGATATGGTAGGTACCTGGATTACTAAAATTAATCAAAATGTTGTAAATACTTTGCGCCATTACAGACTACCAGTTGACCGCAACCGCCGTTCGCGTCCTAAACTAATGAGCTTCATCAAACCTCGCCCCATTTCACCCGGTAAAGCCACGCAAGAAACACCTCCAGCATCGCACCTTATGTGAGGACTGGTTCGCGTCCCACCACGCTTCATAAGACTTGAAGGCCGTCATCTCGATCATTCTCTTCATGAAGTCTTTCTTGAGGATGCGCATTAGCTCCTCTATGACCACAGCCAACACACCGCTGAAAATAAGTAAGGATTTCTTTCTCAGAATTTTTTTTATGTTAGTTAGATTAAGCCTCTCCAGCCAAAAAAATGTATTGAATGGATTTTAGAAAATGAGGAATCTATACGCAAGGTTTGTTCGCACACAGAGTACCCAGAACATAGAAACAGCGAGTTAGGAAGGAGGAGGAAGAGAAAAAAGGAGATAGTGAAGATTAGATCATTCTTTAGTTTAAGCCTCCCTATCCTCAACAAATGAGATCCAAAGAGAGGAAGGAAGAAGGCACCATTTAGTATGGAGTTAAGGGAACGTGGAATCTATGCAGAAAGGGCATGGAAACAGTAAGATGAGAAAGAAGTTCACGAAACAAGATCAAAGTTGAAGAAGAAAGTAGTAGGTGTTGAAAAAACAGGACAGCAGTGAACCGAAAAAAGTTGGTCCGTAACAAAACAAAAACCTATGTTATTTTAACAAAAAGAAAGCCTACCTAACCTTTAGCTCGGGCCCTCACATTGTTCCCCTGGGAGCGCTAATTCCCATAGACACTATATTTGTATCCCCCTGAGGGGGAGATAGTGAAGAAGGCATGGAAATTGAAACAAGCAAAGTTGGCATCAAAGTCCAAAAGGCGTCCCTATAGCTGATGTAACTTATTTCTTACTCAATATATTCACAACATTAAATGAATATAAAATGTGCAAGCATGTGCGATAAATCCACAGTCTTCCCCTACTTTGAAAATTTGACTTTTTTGCTAGCTTTGATTTAAGGGGCCCTTTTAGAGAGATAACTTCTCTAGGACTGCAATGGTAAAAGTAAAATATAAAGTTAAATTCGAGTAGTCTCAATATTCAAGAAAATAATTTGAACAGTGAATGAAGCTTCAAACCCTAATTTTCCTAAGCTAATTTCCAATCTCAGTATTAAGACTGCTTAATTAAAACTTGAATTTTGACTACACAAGTTTTGATTGACAATGTAAAGTAGGGAGGAAGGAAGAAAGGGAGGGATGCGTCAGCGAGCTGTTTAGTTACAACACAGCACGTCTGAGCCTCAAGGTGCCCGTGCTCGACTCACTTGAGCGTGGGCTGGTGATACGCTGCCGAGTTCCTGACGGGCTGCTGCTGCTGCTGCTGGTCGCTGTAGGGCTCGCCGTAGTACGGGTACTGTTGTGGAATCGGCTGCTGCGGAGGCTCGCCGCCATAATTATTGTAAGAATAGCTAGGAGGTAGGTGGGGGTGTACGTCGCGCGGGGGATACATATATGAAGGGGGTGGATGAGGTATTACTCCTGGTGGGTGAGGTATGGCTGGTGGGTACCTCAAGCTAGGGTGATGATCAGGGTGGGGGGGTAATGGGGGTGGCGGCATGGGTGGGGGTAATGGAGGTGCCGGTGGCTGTTGTGTGGGAGGGAGAGGCGGGGGGTTGGCAGGGCCCCCCTCGTCCGAACTGACACTCGACATGCTCATGCAGTCATCAACAGCCGAGTTTTCTTCCATTTTTGAAGTTTCTTCTTGCGCCTTCTTATTCTCTTTTTTCCGCTGTCTTCGTTCAGCTTTCTTTTCTCGGATTTTTTTCAATCTCTCTCTATTTTCTTCTCTATCTTTTTCCCTCGCTTCTCGTTTGAGCTGACGACTTTTCTCAAACCAAAGCAGATACTGCTCCCCAGATATGAAAGGAGAAGGAGGAGTTTTTAAAGCATTTTCTTCTGCTTCACTTCCATCACTTCTGCAAGCATCGTTGCTGGCGCTGTCTTCATTTGGTGAGTCATCATCACTGCTTTGAACTGAGCGCTGCTTTCCAGACTTTTTGCATTCTTCCGCACTTCTGGGCTGTGCTGAACTCTCCGGTATCTTTCTAGCTACTTCAGTTACAGGGTCAGGTTCACTTTTGAGATTATCAGAGGCTGGCGCTATTTCTTCTTCTTTCTTGGGTTCCTCATCAGCGCCGTCGAGGCCAAGACCAAGGAAGGACGCAGCCATGTTCCCGTCTTTGCTTTGCAACAACATTGCAATTCTTGTGTCCAAGTCTATGTGGCCATCTTCCTCGTCCGGACCTCTTTCATCCACCTCATCCTCCAGCACACCGTTCTCCTCATCAACACCAACTTTGGCACCATACTCAGTGTAAAGATCATCAGGCACTTTTCCTAATGACCTAGACTCGTCCACTGTTCTATCGGAAATTTGATTCTTGCTATTTTCATGAGGTGAAAGCACTTTAACGCCATTTGTTTTGTGACCAAGGTCAACAAAATTTGTATTTCCACTTTGTTCATCACTGTGGTCTTTTCTGCTTTTTCTAGAACCATGCCCGTAGGTGGGAGTATGAGAGGGAGCCCCGTTGAGCAGCCCAGCTCGTTCTGCGTCTTGATAGTCACGGAAACGAGCCTCCCAAGGGTGGGGTGGGAGGATATCTTTTGTATGGCTGTCTTTGGTGGGGACAAAATGATTCTTAGGAGGGGGATAGTGATCTTTATGATGAGGGTAAACATCCTTTGATGGGGGATATTGATCTTTAGGAGGATATCGGCCCTTCGTGGGCGCATATCGATCCTTAGTTTGATCGGTGGGAGGATAGCCGCCCCATGACGCCTTCGAGCCATCCATTGGAGTGTACCTGCACATAACAGAGGCTCATTGTCTCTGCAGTACGAGGCTAGCACGACTGCAGCGGCAGGTTAGCAGGTTAGAATGACTGCAGCCAGCGGCAGGTTAGCAGGTTAGAATGACTGCAGCGGCAGGTTAGCAGGTTAGAATGACTGCAGCGGCAGGTTAGCAGGTTAGAATGACTGCAGCGGCAGGTTAGCAGGTTAGAATGACTGCAGCGGCAG
>JACJUY010002513.1:0-31344 GCA_014220935.1 Platorchestia sp. MABIK | reverse complement strand
GTTAGCATGGCTGCAGCGGCAGGTTAGCATGGCTGCAGCGGCAGGTTAGCATGGCTGCAGCGGCAGGTTAGCATGGCTGCAGCGGCAGGTTAGCATGGCTGCAGCGGCAGGTTAGCATGGCTGCAGCGGCTGGTTAGCATGACTGCAACGGCAGGTTAGCATGACTGCAGGGGCAGGTTAGCATGGCTGCAATGGCAGGTTAGCATGACTGCACTGGCTGGTTAGCACGATTACACTAGCAGGTTAGCATGACTGCAGCGGCAGGTTAGCATGACTGCAGCGGCAGGTTAGCATGACTGCAGCGGCAGGTTAGCATGACTGCAGCGGCAGGTTAGCATGACTGCAGCGGCAGGTTAGCATGACTGCAGCGGCAGGTTAGCAAGACTGCAGCGGCAGGATAGCATGACTGCAGCGGCAGGTTAGCATGACTGCAGCGGCAGGTTAGCATGACTGCACTGGCAGGTTAGCATGACTGCACTGGCAGGTGAGCATGACTGCAGCAGCAGGTTAGCATGACTGCAGCGGCAGGTTAGCATGACTGCAGCTGTGCAGCAGGAAGCAATTTGAAACTTTCCAAGCAATGGTCCTCCAAGCACCTTTACGATGGCAATCTCGCAGTGAACCCCATGTCTAGAAATGCGAGTTCTGCCATCAAAGACCTCATCAAGAACTTCAACGATAAAACAATGGATACTAATTAGACTCAGCAAGTCTCAGAAGCTAACTTATCAGCACGTTAGCAGAGTTGAATAAAGTGAATAAAACTTATTTTAGGTGACACAATTACTCCTAGATAGGTTTTAATTTTCTAAGTCAATCTAGGAGTAAACGTTACACTAACGTCTTTAAATGCTGCACAAAATGCAGAACCAATGTACAGTACAGCTCGCTACTGACTAACGCGTACCTCACACCCTGAGCACCCACCAGTCACACACCCACACCCCACACAAGCGCCACAAGTGACCTTATCAAAGCCCTCTACCTAAACAGACCATTCAATAAATTTCCTAATGACTCTGCCGCCCTTCAATAAAAACCTCGTGTTGCGCAAGTCAACAGAGCATCACACTTCACTGCATAACTGAGCCACTCACGGCGGCCTGTAGTCGTGGTAGGGAGGGTAGTCTTGGAACGGTGGGTGCGGGGGAGGCTCGGCCTGGGGAAGCCTGGGCGGTGGGCCGTGGGGGAGGTAGTGAGGCGTGTAGGCGTGGGAAGGAGGGGGAGGAGGATGCTGGTAGGGCATGGGGGGAGGGTAAGGCTGAGCTGGGGGAGGATGTTGCTGTTGTTGTGGTGGGGGGTGGTGCTGGTGTAGAACTTCGTCGCTGTCCCGTCTGAAATAAGTAAAAAATTATTTCTCTTCCAAATACATAATTAATCCACTCTAAATTCAATGCTGTGCATACTACAAAATCGCCACAGCAAAATATGAATACAGTAAGAACATCATAGGACATGTCTAACTCAAATATTTTGAGCATATATGTTCACATCCAACTGTCTGGAGCATTTATATTCAGTCAAAAGAGCAGTCACTGTTCTATCTCAATAGTTTACAAATGAGACGTAAATATCATCATTCTCCTGGTGTAGGCGTACGCACTTCCATTTCACAGACAAAAAACTTAGGTACCTACACCTTGTCAGCAATTAGACAAGCACATTCATAACGCAGGCAAACACGGCAAAGGTTTCTTCAATAAACAGGAGAACACGACACAGGTACATCCGTTAAACAGGCTAACACAGTACACGTGCATCTATTAAGCAGTCTAACACAACAAAGGTACATTCATTAAAGGAACGATTTTTCCTTATGAAATTTCAAAATAAATAAAAAATTCTTCAAGAGCAAAATAAGCTTAGAGGTATTCACAACATGTTTAGAACATTCAAATGGATGTTCATAGCCCTAAAAATTTTTGGCATTTACCCATACCTCTCTGGCAAAATAGTTGAAATGTTACTTGTATATTCGGGTACATATATGAACAATCTACCTAGTGGTACACATATGTACCACTTTGGAGTCAACGAGTTAATCAGGCGCGCTAACTGAATTTACTACATTGAATTCCTGATGAGTCACGTCAGTAAGTGAAAGCTATGTAGCATGAATAGTTAAACACAGTAGCGCATAAAATTTGTATACTTTTTCAACAGAGCACGACTGCAGTACGAGGCTAGCACGACTGCCTATGTTACCTATAACCTATATAAAGGTTACCTACGTACCCTAACCTAGAATGTTTTAATTTCTCACAGAATATTTCACTCAAACACAGCACAAAATTAAGATGAGTCTGCTTACGCTAAGCACATTTTCAGCTCAGATCAAAGGCAGAGACAGAGAGCGTCAAAAGATGCTGGAAAGGCACCACCAGGTTAGCCATATTACTTCTATCACAGAGACGACACAACCATTACGCAGGCAAGCACGAGACAGGTACATCCATCAGGCAGGCAAACGCGGCCATTAAGCAGGCGACATGACGCTGGTACCTCAGTCTGGAGTCCACGCTGCCATCTCGCATGTGCTGCACCACCTCGCTCGTGCTGCTCTCCTGCAACAGTAACAGTAGAAGTAGTCGAAAAAAAGTTACTAGCGCTTCAGTATCAAAATCTATAACGCACTGTAAGTTTCAGCCTATATAAGAAAAAATTGGACCACGTTTAATATAGGTGGATACACTGAATCGACACTCGGTGCAATCGAAACCATTCAACTTTGAAGCTGTGGTCACAATGTCATCAGCATACATTTGGGCAATATGAAGCATTCCAAGTTTTATTAATAGTAAAGAAAACACAATTAAACTACAAAATGATCTTGCATTACATTTTTTGTGAAATATTTTAGGTTTACAATAAACATGAACTTTATAAGGTACGAATTTTGAAGCGTATATCAAGGAGTTTTAGTGCCATAAATAGACAAAGCAGGAATTCACAAGAAGTGAGTCAAATAAGAAGAAGAAAACAGCCGCTCAAAGTCAAAAGACCTAACATTTTCAATAAGACAAAATCAGGGTTGGTGTCACGCACATCAGAGTAATAACAAGAATGGATATTAGAAAAGCTCAAGCCTCCAGCTCAAATAAGATCTACTGACAAGGCCACCAAACAGACGCCATCTCATTCCAGCAGATGTCTGAGCGAAGCGTTGAGTTTGACCAATCCTCAGTCGACATCCTAAAACTTTTGCGTGGTGATTGCGGTAAACCGAAAACCTATTTAGCAGCAATATTATCATTCATTATGCAAAATTTATTTTCTTGGATACTGTCCCACTGCTGATACCGTAGGTTGGTTAGTTCAGCTTTGACTATGAGGTGGTTATCTTGAGCCGATAACCCGGTATTTGTTGGGTCAGCTGTAGAGGTCACAGAATTTCGCACTGACTCGATTGCTCGTATATTAACACAACCAGGCTCCCAGCACAGTTACATTCATTTAGAAGTGCATGCAAGTCGCATCAGATGAGATGTTACTCCATTAATGATTGAGTGTATGGAATTAGGTGGCCTCAGTGTTTGAAGAGCTGCTTTGGAATCAAAGCAAACAACGCTCCTCAAGTAGCTCGTTCCTCAACCACACGGAGCGCAGCGCAGATGCGATTAAATCCAAGTAAATCTAAGTTTCATAGAGAACATCCATTACAGTTCCATCATATGATCCTGCAACACAACCAACTGCACAGCTCGTGTTCAAGCCGTTAGCATGCGAAGAAAAAGTGCCCATATGGTCAATTAGCCAAAAAAGTTTCTCAACAGCACATTCGACAGACTGCTCTTCTTAAGTTTCTTGGTCCGAACAGAAAGCTTTTATAGGGATTCGCAAAATCTGCTATTCCCCATACAAAACTAGCTCGACTTTCCTGAGGTGTTGAGTAACGCTGATCAGTGTCTCATAGTTAGTAGAGAAAGGAATATATTACGGGAATATTACACTACCTACGCACTTCTCGACGATACTATTCCAAGTAACATTGAGTAGGACCTTCCAAGTAACACTGAATGGAAATGCAAGGCACTGTAGCGCAAGTTGTGCTCAACGGTACTTTGAAGCTGGTTTGCTGCTTTCTTTAAACAGGCAAATCACTTGTGAAATCCAGTCCAAAACCCTCGCGCATAACTTTGAAGCAAAACTATGAATTGACTTCAGCTTTTAAGGACAGCGTCCCCCATACGGACTTTTTTTTTCATTATTGAACTTAGAGCAATGAAATTTAGTGTACTGATAGGAAATGCAATTGGGATTCATTTGTTATGATGGAAAAAATGCGATTTTCCCCATAGAAAACGAAATATTCATAGAAAACGAGATTTTAGGGGGGGGTTTTCAAAATGCATCTCCTCTGACAGTTTTCGAGTAAAAGGGATGATTTTGGTATCATTGAATGCGGAAAGACGTGTATATTCCATTGAGTCCAAAGCCGCTCCCCAAATTTCCAGTTTTAATGAAAAAAATTTGAAAAAAAAGAGAGAACTTTTTTTTTTCGAAAAATTAGGATTTATGACGTCATAACTTTCGAAAAAACGATAATGGTGAGATCAATTTGGACTCATTGAAAAGCCCTTGGTTTTACGCATCCAATGATATCAAAATCATTACTTTAGCTTAAAAACTGTAGGAGATGCATTTTGAAACCCCAAAGTCCATTGTTTACATTATAAGCAAAACAAAGAAACATAAACAATTTTAATTAAAANGCAGCAATAATCTTTATTTCTCAAAAATTCTCAGAATTCTGGATTCCTATGGGGGACGCTGTCCTTAAAGATTGGTCAGACTTTCACTTTGATATGCAATGCAGCCATAGTCAAGCCTTGCTTTAATAGAAAACAGCAGCAGTCATCGATCTGATTCCCAGTGAAGCTCAGAGAGAAATTTCAACATTATTCTCCCAAAATGCTTGAATGCTGCTGCCAAGACAATACATAGTCAAATGGCACACTCAAAATACGTACAGAGGGAGAAAAGTTAATTGGATCGGCCATGGAGGGTTTAATCTGGCTTTTGATCATTTGTGCGAATGATTGCACGTGCAGCGCCACGGTCTTCTGACTTGAGAAAGAAAAACCGGGTCCACTAGCCCAGTTATAAAATCTATCCACCACATCTTGCATTTGACAAGCCCAGGGTGGTATGAATCTAGACAGAGTGTAGATCATAATGTAATCTTCTCAAGAAGTAGAAGAGAGAACCGAAACCCTAACCTTATTTCTGTTCTCTATCCAAGAAACTAGTCCGTGAGCTAAAGTTGTTTTTCTGTAAGCATTTTCCTAGAACAACTTTACGCACCATACTGGTTAGCAAAGCAACAATCGATTCTTTTTTGGCCCAAGGACTCTATTCCCAGGCTAATGCACTTTCCTGTTGTGTATCACTATTATAAAAGGAGCCGCGTCCGTCCGTCTTTCCGTCTGTGTGTCACACCCACCAGCCTAAAGTGTGTGATGAGCGTATCTGTGATACAAGCTTCATCAACTCCACAATTATTTTCGGTACATGAACCCAGCAGATTCAGTGTCGGAATGAATTTCACCTGTATTGGTAGGTTGGATTAGGTTGTATAGAATATCAGCAGTTGAGACTGAGGAGAGAATAGGAAAGGTATAAGATAGCATAGAAAATCGTGGGAAAGCCATGATAAAGCTCAGTTGGTCTGCCACTTTATCACGCGGTCAAGGAAGCTTACTGACTATTTTTGATAGGAGTTTCACCAGTGCACAAGATTAAGAGTATTTTAATCGCGGGTTCTGTTGGTTTGATATTTTTGTTTTTGATCCATATCTGAAGTATATTTTTTAGGAAGTTATCAATTCCAGTCATTTAAGACGGATCACGTACACCAGTAACAAAACCTACATCTCGACCTTCTCGCAGGCCAGCAGCGTAACATCACCTCCTCCCCCCTCTTTTAAAAAAACAGGGGTGTACTAGTAGGGATAATTATGCGCAGTGCGCATCGGCGTACGTCGGAATGACGTGATGCAATACTTGTGCAAGAGTGTCAGAGCACCGCGGAAGGAGTTTTCACACCGGTAATTTGCTGACTCATACATTCAGCATTACGAAACTGTGCAGAGAAGTACAGTACAGTACAATTATTTGTGATGATGATTTAAGAGCTGTTTACAGTTGCATATTTTATTATTGATCATTGCATATTTCTAGAGAAAACCAAAGTTTAAACTTGCTTAGCATGTATCCCCTTCAGACGGTTAATGCAAAGTTGTCTTTATTTTCGGTTTTTTTTTTTCTCTGAAGAATAGTCTGGAATTAAGTATCAATCATAGTTTTATGCTTGCGTAATATTGATTATACTTTGTATTCTACAGAATTGATGATGAAGCCGGTCTCCGAAACGTCGTCGATAATTTTTAATAAAATGACCGATTTCATTTTCTTCCCTTCTAAAATTTGTAGTAAATCTGCAATGAAAGCAAAGGGAACATTTTTTTCTTCAAGATAATCCTGTTGTTCGCTGCTATTGAGTGTAGTGCGTACATGTGCTTCAAATTTTCTCATAGAACGAAAGAAGATAAGTGATGGCCGAATAATGCATTTTTTCATCATCTTGCAATGAATACCAGGTCCCGATGATGAGGTTTTACAGTACTAATCGGCATTGAAAATTTCCAGGTACACATTTCATGAGGTTATAGTAAATTTGTTGCTCATCAGAAATGAAGCTGAGAACAGCAACTTGACGGAGAGAGTAGGTGGATAATGTCTTCCATTCTGCACATCTGTGAAATATTCGGCCGACCGAGCGGTACAACTCAAGAAGAACGAAATTTTGCCATAAATTAGAAAAAACTCTAGAGCATGTAAAGTTCTTCCTTTTCTTCTGCCATATTTTCATCATCAGTGCGTCAGTATCCAGTCAAAAAACATAACGTTGCAACGAGTTCTTCCGGTCTGTTTTCTTCACAGACATTGTTCTGGCTCTGTGATAAGAAAACCTATTCACCAGAGTGCCACTACGCAGATATAGACATCAGACTCTTTCTAGCTCAAAATTGTCCCTTAACTACTCTTCATTCCACCACAGTACTTGGTGCAGAACCTGGCTAATTTTTGAGTGAGGTTGCAGTTAAAGCAGTGAGTTTGAGGGCAACAGAAATAATTTCTTCAACATCTCATCCACATTCGAGTAGTTGCCTTTGTCCAATGCAAACAACGCTTTGAAGACAGCGCTATCAGCTCGTTTAAGCAAGTAGTGAGGGTCAGTAAGTAGAGGTTGGTGAGTCGAGGTTAATCATTATTATTATTATTATTATTATATAAGAAAGTTTTAGCCTCCCTTAACCACGACAAAGATGTTCCAAGAGAGGAAGGAGGAAGGCACCATTTAGTATGGAGTTGAGGGAACGCGGAATCTATGCACAAGGTACACAGAAACAGTGAGCAAAGAAAGAAGTTCATGAAACAAGAAAAAGTTGAAGAAGAAAGCAGCAGGAGCTGAGTAACAGAACAGCAGTGAACCAAAAAAAGATCGTGGGAACAGACCAAAAACCTATTTTATTTCAACAAAAAGGAAGCCTTCCTAACCCTTAGCTCGGGCCCTCACATGGTCCCTCTGGGAGCTCTAATTCCCAAAGATACAACAGTTGTATCTCCCTGAGGGGGAGTCAAGGTCAATTGGAGAAAAAGGTCAATTCCGTACACATCATCCTGCTGTGTATTGGAAATCCGTGAAGACATCAGGAGAGCAGAAGCTTGAGTCTATAGCAGAAGAGCATTCAGCGTGTACATGAAAGCGAATCATGACTCGCGTATTTAACAAACGTGTATCTGTTAAGGAGATGTTTTAATAATTTCATCACAGTGAGAATTGAGAAATTGCCCCAATCAATATGTTTCCCACTGAAGTCATCGCTCAACAGTAGTCTCGGGGATTGCCAAACCAAATTGATTAATTCTTCATGGGTGCTGGCATATGCTAGAAGAATATGAAGTCCACACAGAGTAAGGCAAATCACTCGAAGCTTCACCTGAACAGCCATCGTCTGGAAAGGGGAGTTAAAGAGCAGTGTGCAATGAGCTAAGTCACGTCTGATAAAAACTGCTGAATCGATTACAGGCAGGGTTGCCACAGAGTTTGAAAAATTTTATACAAGGACAATTCAAGGATATTTCAAGGACAAATACTTGAAATTCAAGGACATTTTTTAGGGGGTTTTAATAAAAATTCTGAATTTTTTTAAATGATAACCCCTACCATATTGCCGGATGAACAAAGATCTTAACTATTTACTTTGCTGTTCAGAATTGAAATTTCTTAAAAATTTCTAAATAAAAATTTTAATAAAGTAAATAAAAATACAACTATTCATGAGTATCATATATGTGAAAATAACCATAGTAACATCTTTGCTTGGATGGAGAATGGCACATATTTTTCCCATTGCATCTTTATTAAGCTGATCAACATGACATAATGATGTGGAGAACNTTTTAAGCTTTTCTTTAAGTCCTTTGACATTGCTATCTTCTGTATCAATTTCTTCCGCAGTCTTCTTAGCTTTAGCTCGGGAAGAATTTGAAGAAGCAACGAGTGACAGATCTCCTTCTACTTGAGCTTTCACTGTCAAATCATCGGCCTCCTGAATGAGTCGTTTAAGTGTACTTTCAAGCCTCGTCTTTTTAGATTTTGAGGCTTCTATTTTTTCTAGGAGTTTATGCTTTTTCCTAAGCTGTTCGGTCGTGTTCTTTTGCTTTGCCTGCTCTTCTTGGTAGAGGGAGTACCTCATTCTTGCTGCTTTACAGCTTGCTAGCATGATTTTGGTCAATTTCACATCCCAAACATTCAAAGAATTGCCTGGGCCCAATTCTGAGCGAACTGAGTCAGTCACCATTCTTTGTGCAACCAGTGTTTTTTTCGACATGTTACACGCAAGAACATCCTTATTTACGCTGAAGCCACGTTCAACCAAAGCCTGTCCATGTGAAAGAAGCAGAAGCTTCCTTGCGAATCCCCACAATTTGGCATACTGAGGCTTATTTTGTATGTACTTAGCAAAGAAGTAGTCAAAGCGAAGACTGTTTACCAGATCGTCCTCGTTGAAATCATCTAAATGTTCAACTGGACATACTTCACGAAGCATTTATGTTCCTAAACAAGTGCATCACAAACTGCTGATCTGACATGTTTACAATTTTTCATTGTTGATAACAAATTTTCAAAAATAACATGCTGCTTTGAATCTTTAGCTGTTGCAATAGATTTAGGATTAAGAACATCCATATTTCGAGCTAGTGAATATTTCAAGGGACTTCTCTCAATAACCTTTTGAACAATTTTTCTGTAGAATTGTTCGCACTGATGCTTGAACTCAATCTCCTGGACTTCGCTAACTTCAGCAGCTTTTAGGGCTTCTCTATTTTGGAACCCAATTACTTATATGTTTCGATTGTTTTAGCACCTTATCATTAAGGTCAATATATGAAAGACAAGACCAGTCACTAGTTTCAGTCATTACTTTCTGGAGGACAAACTTTTCCATTATGTTCGTCAGTACCTTGTGCAATTCTGATGCAAGGAAAGGGACCATTGGCTTATCAGTTTGATACCTTTCAAGAAATGGAGACAAGTAATTGGCTATATGAATAAATGCTTGCAGCTTAGACCGTGTCAGCTTATCATTCACAGCTTTTGCTGTGAATGATTAACATTCACTAAAGCATTAACACCAAACAGTCACTGCGAATAAAATCAACACTACATAACAAAAGTTAAGAAAGAAAATAGCTGGGATGTGGGGGAATGCTATTACTTTATCCCCAAACAAGAGTGAATCTCTCATTCTCTGCACAGAATTGGTCAAATATAGCTAGCTAACAAATTGATGTTTTCACAGAATACATAGAATTAATAAATAAGGGCACAGCAAGGACACAAATGAAATTTCACAAGGACGTGGCAAGGACAGAAATTGATTTCTACAAGGACATGGCAAGGACATTTCATTTTACAAGGACATTTTCATTTATACAAGGACAATTCAAGGATTTGTCAAGGATGTGGCAACCCTGACAGGGGTTATTGAGGTACGAAAAAGCTTCAATGCTAAAAAGTTAGAATTAAGGAGGTGTAGAAGCACTAAACATAGTTTCTTTGAAGGAAAATATTCGCTCGACGGTATTCCCCGAGAACAATCTCAAGACGCTATAGCTGTGTTGAAAACTGCGACAGTTCCACTGAACAATTGTGGAAGTTATATTAAAAGAAGGCCCTCAATGAGATTGTTGTGGTTTCCCTGTTCAATATTCTTTACCTGTAGTTTGGTAAGAATAAGAACAAATCTTGTCTCTAGATTTTTTCTACTCTTATCTCAACATCAAGTGAAGAAAGGTGGTCGCAGGAGGGAGAAACTTTCTTCTAAAATCAAAGCCATTATCTATCACACTCGTGTGTCTCGGTCCAATGACAGAACTCTGCGACAGACACCCTGCTCTTGTTTTTTACCCTCCCTCGAGGAGTAAGATTGGATAAGACTAGATAAAAATTTGTATAGTATAGCCTCAAATACTGCAGTGCACTAAATTGCTCCTTGAGCTTTCTTCAAATAAATTTAGCTAGTCGGCGGTGATCTACATGGTAGACGTTGTTGGGATTTTCAACATCCGTAAGTTTTCTTGGAGGCTTTGGCACAGCAAACTCAATAGAGGTAGCGAGTAGCAGGTAGCAGTGCCTCGGTGTCCTTTCTTGGTTGGGGAAAGTCCTTTTACTGAGTGCTCAAGTTTCGCATCCGCGCTCCAGTACAAGCACAGAGCGCAGAATTGACATCAATCTTGATTGAAGTTTTCTTCCTTCAATGGCCCTCACAACAGCTTGTTGCACATTTTCCTCCAATGCACCATCTGGGTCGGGTTGGAGAGCGGTCGATTTATTGTGCCTGGTACACTTTGACTTGAGGACTGGCAATTTCTGTAAAGCTAATGCCTTAGATATACTGCGCTACAACCCGCCGCTTTGTTCCACCAGAAAGAAAAACTTGCCCTGAAACTGCACAGCCACGACTTCTTTTTTCCTGCTTTTGAGATGGCAGAAGCCATGTGGGGACCATCACAATCAGAACATCAAGTTGAATGAAAACCAGGTGTTGCACACTGCTCCTGGCGCAGCGATAGCAGCTGGCCGAATTATTTCTGCACGTATCAGCACCACGTCCAAAACGCTGGCATTTATAGCATTTAATAGATCATGGGATGCTGTTCAGTCTTATAAAACATTTAGTGCAACCAGTGGAAATCCTACAAGGCAATTGGCAAGGATAAAATGTAGGGACGTAGACAGGCTGATTCATTAGTACTCCTTGAACTTTCTTAATTTGTGAGACCTTACTACTTTATTACACGTTCGTTATACTGCGTTATACCTTCCAGAACATGACCTGGCGTAAAGTTGGAGACACTATGCTCATAAATTTTTGAACTTCAACTTGGTATTGGCATTGCATCACTTCAATTTGGCATTGTATCACAAACCTCATGAGAGTTTAAAGTCTTCAAGTTCTTTATGGCTTGGTTCTGTGCTTGAGCGATCTCTACCATCAGCGGTCAGAAGCGAGTTTTGCTTGTGTTCTTTGACCACCATTTTATGATCTACCTTTTTTAATCTTGTCATTTGCTTTCATTAACGTTATTAGTTAAGATTTACGTAGGTAGGTGAAGAAAAAAAAGAAACCAATTGTTTTCCGGCAGATACGTGGTCTTCGGAGACGACAGACTCGTTTTTTCAAACAGTAGTCTAGCATGGGTCAAAATTTTGGAGCAATGTACTATTCATAAACAGAAAGACGAATCTGGCCGATTTCACGAGGAGTTGTAGCTGTTGCTCCTTGGGTAACAACAGTCAGTGAGTGGTCCATTTGGCAGTCAAATGTCGTGGGACTCAAAGTTACATTTGAGGAAGTGAGCACAGACTTGAGGTTTCTCTCGTCAGGAAGAGTTCCCCTTAATTATCTAGGTTGGTTCAGACCAGAAAAAAAAACCCAGGTGGGCAGTAGCTTACTGATGTGTCTCCACACTCACTAGTAAGACTACTATCACTGCCACCGTCAGCCTTAGCCCGTTGCAGTTCCTCAAACATGCCTGAATTACAAGGATTTTAAAACCCAATCCTAGGGCCTGGTTTATACTGTTTCTACTGGGGCAGATCCCTGACGGTATAGCCCCACCCTTCTTTGCTGAACAAGAGCCCTCCCACCTCGACAAGGTAGGGAGGCATTGGAAAGGTTCATGTCGGGGAGTCAACTGACACTCTCAGTTTCACAAACCGGATATTAACACTTCACAATTTTTACTTTGTGCTCGCCGTGGCACAGTCGTTAAGGGCATCGCCCTTGCATGTAGGAGTCGAGGGTTCGTATTCCGGCGCTGGCGCGGCGATTTTCCCCGTTGGGGATAAGGGAAAGCTCAAGCACAATACCCCACTAAACCCAGGTGTCGGAAATGGATACCGGCTTTACGGGGAACCGTCATGTGTCCTATATATAGTGTTAGTTATAAGGCATTTGAAAAACCAATACTCAAGATCCTATGTGTCAGGCTTGATTGGAAATAAAGCTTCCTAAGATGCCGATGTTTGTTTTACTCAATCAATTGAGCACTACAAACTTGATCTTTATCATTTGTACAATCATACATACATACATATACCAGGCTTCTTCTCCCTATGGGAGGGTAGCCGACAGCAGGCCACAATACATCACTCTTAGTCACAAGGAGGCGAGAGAGGCAGCACTGGCCGCGCCAGAACTTCCAGGATCAGCAGCAGCCCAGCACAACCCTCTTCCACATTCAGGCCCGACAGCCATAGCTGGTTCACCCCCAACCTCTTTATTGAGTGCAGCCCCTCCTCTCTCACAGGACAGGTCAACCCCATCACACGCGGGCAGGCTTCCAGCACCACGTCAAAAAAAATTAAAAATTACCTTCTTATTCTACCTCGCGCTCTAATACCACTCACTTCCGACGTATAAATCTTTTTCACCAGCCGCTCAACATTCATTCTGTCAACATGCCCAAGCCATCCAAGCACTCTTTCATCCACCCGCCTGCTCATCTTTTTGATAACACCCGCCTGCCTCCTAACCAACTCATTCCTGATCCTATCTCTTCTTGTTACTCCATACATGCTCCTCAAACACTTCATCTCGAACACATCCAACTTCCTCCTCTCAGCTGCTCTCAAACCCCAGGACTCTGCTCCATACAACAAAACTGGCAAGATCAAGCTTTCACACAGTCCCCTCTTAGCATTCATACTCAAACTCCTGCATTCAAAAACTTTCCTCATTGCACCCAATGTCTTGCAGCCTTCACTCACTCGATACCGCACTTCTACTTCCATACTATCCTTCACAGTCACATCCGACCCGAGGTACTTAAAATGCTCTACCTCCTCTAACACTTCACCATTCATCCTCACATCCAATGTTCCAAACATTCCACCTCATGGACATCTCATCACCTTACTTTTATTTACATTTACTCTTAGTTTACCTTTTTCGCACACTCTACCAAACTCTGCATTCAGTCTCCTCAGTTTTTCCTTTGGATCAGGTACAAGCGCTGTATCATCTGCAAACAACAGCTGACACACTTCCCAATTCATACCATTTTGTCCCACCAACTGCGCACCTTTTCCCAACACTCTGGCATTCACTTCTCTCACTACACCATCCATAAACAAATTAAACAACCACGGTGACATCACACATGCCTGTCTCACACCTGTCACAACTGGGAGCCACTCACTCACCTCATTTCCTACTCTCACACATGCTCTGCTATCAATGTAAAAATTCATGATCGCATTCAACAGTCTCCCACCCACTCCATACAAGCTTACAACTTGCCATAAAGCCTCACGGACCATTCTGTCATACGCCTTCTCTAGATCCATAAATGCCCAAAATACATCTTTCCCTTTTGCCAAATTTTTCTCATTTACCTGCCTCACAGCAAACATTTGATCCACACAACCTCTACCACTTCTAAAATCACATTATTCTTCACCAAGCACACGATCCGTCATCTCTCTCACTCTTCCAACTAAAACTCTGAACCGAACGACAGTCTGTAGACTTTTATATCTAGAATTACAGCACTCATACCTGTCACCTTTCCCCTTGTACAACGGAACTGCACACGCGCTACTCCAATCTACCGGCACTTTACTAGCCTCAAAATACACATTAAACAAACGTACTAACCATTCTAAAACCACATTTCCTCCCTTCTTTAGACATTCAACCATGCAGCCATCCATACCTGGAGCTTTCTTTCATGTACAATCATAACTGCTAGAATTGTACCATAGTATTAATACCAAAACAGTTCAATTAATAAAACTATTAGCCCTTCGCCTCTAACAATAAACCAAAAAACGTATTCTAACATAACTTAAAAACGTAAAGAAATGGATATGTATCGGTAGATAAGAATACTGTAAGGAAGTACACTTCTACAACGGGCTAACAAAATTAAAATAAGACGTAACTTGGCTTGAAGTTTGATTAGTCTTGCAGAGTACACCGGAAGAGGCTACATGCAGAAGATGAGGGATAAAAGATAAGATCATGATCAGGCCCAATATTGTAAACTGAGTTGTGTTCTACGTGGGACAAGGCCTGACCTTGCACAAGCTATGTTGGTCATGAAAACGAGCAGAGAATATTAAATTAGATGTTAGTTTGAGCCTCCCTAACCGCAACAAATGCGTTCCAAGGCAAGGAAGGAGGAAGACACCACTTAGTACGGACTTGAAGGAACGCGGAATCTATGCATGTGCATAAAAACAACATGTTGAGAAAAGAAGTTTATGAAACAAGATGAAAGTTAAGGAAAAAGAAAATAGAAGGCACTGGAAAACAGGGCATTAGTAAACAGAAAAAAGATGGTACGTAACAAAACAAAAAGCCTATTCTATTTGCACAAAAAGACTGCCCACCTAACCTTTAGATGGGGACCTCACATATTCCCCCTAATTCCTGTAGATATAATAGTTGAATCCCTCTGAGGGGAACGAGCAGAGAATGAAAACGGATTACTTATGACCAGGTGTGTTGCATCTCCAAAACCAAAAAAAAAACACTGGTACGAACACGTTTTTGACCCAACGTGTGACAGTTTTAAAGGATGAGAAGTAAATTTAACAAAATGAATCGCCATCATGATCCGAAATGAGCCTCAGAAAAAAAGATCTGAATTCCTGACACAAAAAGTAAGTACAACACATGGGTATCTAACCTTGCGGAGTGTGGCGGAGGTCTTCAGCTTAGAGGGAGGTGGCCTTTTGCGGGCCTCCTTCGCCTCCTCTTCCTTCTTCGCCTCCTCCTCCAAGGTCGCGCTTAGTTCTGCCACGCGCTCCTTGCACTTCTTGCCTGCGAGCACGCATTTCATGGTATCACCAGTAAACAGATTCTCCATTCAAATTACTAGTATTCATGTGCTTTGGTTTAGCTTATGTAATCATTAGGCTAATAGAGAGAACATTACATTGAATAATAACACAACGAAACACTACCAGCAGACGCAACACAACACGACCCTTCAATCTTTCAACTACCCACCAAGAACCAAAATCAGCAGCCTCCTTCAAACCGAGGTTGTGGAGATAAACACACTCAATGCAAGCTAGGTGCCAACCCTCGTTTCCTGAGCCACAATGCACAGAGCTGGCTCACAGGCGCTGGTCATCAATCATAAGATAAAAAATGAGGTGAAGGAAAATGAAGTCTACCAGGGCATAATTGAAAAGAAGTATAATGTATCAAATGTCTTAAAATGCAATTCACAAATTTTTCCCACCCATAAAGATGGAACATTGACAAGACAAATTAAGCTGCTTCCATATCTAAATATGAAAACACTCCCAATAAAAAAATGAAAAGATTTTAGCATATAGTATTACGTACAAAAATAACTGGAAATAAATAGCGATCAAAGTAGATACACCAAGTGAATCACAAAGAATGAATAAATTATCCTAAAACCTTTTAAGTTTGGTGCCACCTTTCACTTGATTTTTCCCTCAAGATCAGGGAGAAGCCCTTTGTAAACTTCCCATTTCCTGGCTACAATTTTAGTTGGCAGTCACCAACATAAGCCAACACACTGATTATAATACACTACGGTATGGCTATCAACAAATGAAGGATATTCACGATTCCCGGAGAAGTGAAGTAGAGCTCTGTAACAAAGCGAGCTAATATAAAATGCATGTACTTTGAAACGCAGGAAGAAGCCATCCCTAGCAAAAGTGCCCATTAAGTTAGGCAATATCGAGTGAGACAGTGCGAGGTCCCACCAAAAGGGTCGAGGAAGACGTGCAGCTTGCGCCCCATGAGCGTCGCGTCGTTGAACTTGGCGACGCAGGCCTGGGCAGCCTCTGCGTCCTGGAAGAGGAGGCGCGCCACGCCCAGATGTTTGTGCAGGAACTCGTGCGAGTAGATGCTGAGCTCCTCCACCGGCCCGCACTGGTGCTTGCATACCTGGCCACGGGTCTTTGCATTAACTTTAAGCAAAAACATCTGCTCGAATTGTTAGTTTCCTACAAAAATAACAGCTGATTTGTGCTGCGTTTAAAAATGCCATTTTAGAATAGTATTCTCGTTATTTAATTTTTGGCTTAATTGACAAGCAATGTATGATTTTTAATCCTTTGTAACTCATCTCAGACAGAAAATATCCTTGTGTGCACACAAGACCTTAATTTTGAAGAAAAAAGACTTACGCTAACTTTTTTTCCATGAGTTCAAGTATGGGCTCAATGCTTCCCCAGCAGCAACCAATATCAATAAAACGTGGGGATAGGGCAAGTTGGTTTGGTCGTTTTTGAATGGTGAAACTTTCAGGTTCAAGCCATAAGTGGAATCAACATTCAAAGATTTTACTAAATTACAGACAAGTTTTTACCAATGAGGAATAAATCATCTTGTCTGCCAATGGCACCGATACATAAATGCTCAAGTTTCAAATTATGACTAATTTAAATGTTTGCAGTTCATTTTTCTTGAGTAAAATTAAGTTCCAGAGACCTGACATTTTTGCGACAATTTAAAATCTTGAACTTTCAATGCAAAGTCAATAGCTTAGACCAACTGAACTTTCAAAGTCATAACAGCTAAACTAGCACATCTTCTGAATATAAAAAACTAACAGAAGATGTAATAAGAATCAAATTGAAGTCAATTTTTTCACTGGCAAGGTAGACAATGGCTGAACAAAGCTCACTACCATGACAATGAGTTTTTAGCATTTTCCATACAATTGCCCTACGTGATGCTCTATATTGAAACACAAGCTTAATGCCAACAAGTGGAGCAGCAAAGATTTGCGTAGACCATACAACTTCAATTCCTGGCATTTTGGATTAATATCTGGAAATAAGTTATCAACATCTTCAAAATCTGGGAAGTATGCTTGCACGAGTGATGTCCACACAAAGTCAGAAATATTTAACTTACTGACTCTCACCCTTTGTTCCAGCATACGTGAGTGGGAGGCTTTGGCAGTAGTAAGAAAACTCGTCTGAAAAGTAATGTACTAAACCTTGTGAACTATATTCTTTTCCTCTTGCACACAACACAGCTAATGTTATCAGTGTTGCATATTTTACATTGAAAAATGAATGATAAGACTAACGAGCAGATCATGGTTTGCGCTGCCATTTCTTAGGTTAATGTGGCAGGGAAAGAAAAGAAGCCTCTTGGGCAAAGAAATTCGTATTAATAATTTCTATGTCAATACCTGGTCAACTGTACAGCTAAATATTATTGATGAAGCTGCCTAGTGCAAAATTAAAAACCAATTCTAACCACTCTAGTAACAATGTTGAAGTGGGTACTAGACATCATATTTGCCTTAGAAACCATCAGCACATGAGATAAATATTCACAGCACTGTGAGTTAGGTAATGAAAGTCAGGAGCTCAGGACAGTGTGTGTAGCAACACCAGAATATTGTCACCGGGTGCTGGCAATTTGAGGGAAGAGGAAGAAATATTTTGAAACAGAAACAGAGACTCCATCAGTGTCAGCACGTTGAGAAGTCTGCACTCTCATGTCCGTGAGGTGACGCGAGACCTGAAGCACCACACGAGAGCACGATTTGAGTGCCAGCTTCATTCATGCTATAATGCTATAATAAGCTATAATACTCGCAAATGACAGCAGGTAAGTCATTAGGTTTTTATTTTGCTCTCATTTCTATGCTTTTAAAACTGCTTCCAATTTTTTCCAACCTTACATAAAAAATACACATAAATGCTCAATGCTGCTAATGTAGATAACACTAAGCTGCTATCAAGTCACAATAGCAAACAGTACCACCAGGACACCATGTGTGACATTAACTATGCTAGTACCCTGCAAAACGGCCACGTTACGATTTCACGGTGTCATGATTTACGTAAAAGTTAAACACATCAACAGTTTCTAACCATGATGCAGTGCTGTACAGGGAATTTTACCACCAAGCACCCCACCGTTCTGCTCAGACATGAATCATTTCAAAGTGCCTTGATTTATAAATAACATTGTGAAATACATGAACAGCGCACATCGCAGTAACAAGACTCAGCAGAAAAGCATGAAATCCAGCACTACTCACAATCTCGTTGAACAGGAACTGCTTGTCAATGTTGTCATTGACATTAAAGATGGTAACTTCCAATGGAGGAGGATCGCACACATAATTGCTGTCGATCTGAAAAATAATTAAATAGAACCTAATATTTCTAAGCAAAGGAGTTGAAATTTATCAGCATCATGACGAGCTGTGTTCTCGCCTGGGAGTGGGTAGTCTATTGAGATGGTATAAAGGAGTTTTTGAACTGAAAAAATGCTAAATTGTCCATTTTTGGATGAATTTTCAACCAATGGGTGAAACCTAAACGTTCCCCCAACGCTATAAAGAAGTGCCACCAACAGGAGGGGATTAGTTATCAAGTTTTGATGTAAAAGCAAAATTAACATAATAAAAATTTGCACAAAAATGTTGAGACAAAATTTTTTCAGTTATAAAAATTTGGCTAGTGTAAAGAAAAGATGACAATAGCAAGGCTGGACCAGGGCAAGGCTGACAAAAAGGACCGACAAATTAATAATTTACTAGCCACGCTCAATTCAACAAGCTGAACGGAAAGAACATCAGTCAGATAAAGCCTATTGTCTGTAAGTAGCAATAATCTGAATTTAAGGTAGGAGCATCCCAGTATGGAAAATAAATCATCTTATATGCAAGGTGACCCAAAAAAATACACTCACACTTTAACAATTGCTAACGTGCTCTCTTTTTGGCATTGCAGGTGTATTCAATTCATCACAGCCTGGCAGGAAATTAACAGCTTGGAAGAGAAGAAGTTTGTCCTGAAATGTTATTGGAAGACCGAGAACGCAAATGAAGTGCAAAGACGATTCAGAACTGAATTTGCAAAACCGCCACCAACGCGCCGGACCATTGCTCGCATCAGAGACAAATTCGAAGCAGATGGAACCTCACACCCATGGACTTCTTTTTTGTGGGGATATCTCAGTGACAAAGATGAACAATTGATGCATTGAAATTGAAAGACAACGTCGCAATATTCCTAATGACCTGTTTCGTGACGTTTGCGAATCCCTTGCGCGGTTTCAGTGTTGTCTGGACAAACATGGTCATCAATTTGAACATTTTCGAACATGAGTCCTTAATTACATTTGTTTTTTGTATTTGAAGCCATTTCATTTTACTCTATGTTCATAAGTAATGTTTTTCTCGTCATTCAAAGTGTGAGTACATTTATTTTGAGACACCCTGTACTTTTTACCATAACACACAATGCAATTCAAGAGTGCAACATGCCTGAACAGAAATACGCACTACAAAATAGTAAATGAGCTACTAATGCTTTTGCACAAACTAGCTCGCCTGCAACTCACGGCCGTGTTCAATGTTGACACAGTTGAGTAAATATCATCTCTAGCACACTGCATCACTTACAAAAGAGCAGCTACTGCCAAAATTCGGCCAACAGAGGCATGCGGGTTCTTTTCTGGTTACAAAAAGTTGAACAAGTCCAACATACAAATACATTCACCCTAGTCTATTGAAGGCTGTAGTTTATGAGGACACGCTCCATCTTCAAGCTACAATACCTTCTAAAGAAAAAGTACGCTCAACCAAAGATAAAATCAATAAAAAATAGTTATTTTTCTCAAAGCACACGCTCTGCTTAAATGCACGACTGACGAAGGCAGGTGACACGTGTTTTAATAGGAGGCGTGAAATTGGGATCAAGTAGACTGTGAAAATGTATCACTTCACAGTTTCCATGCACCTTTGCAGTTGAGATACTGAGTGGTGCAAAAATCTCATCGCCATTTTGAACATTATTACAGAATTAATACAGCTATAAAAATGTGTTACATACAAAATCAATGAGAAAGTATTCAGGTTTAATCCTGAATCAACAATAAAGATGTAAAACTTATTTTGTTACCAAAATTTACACAATTATCATAGCCCAAAAACACAGCAAGGATCAAAAAGCAAAGATGGTGGAAAGCTATTTCTCTCACAATGGATCATTAGTTGCAGTACAGAGGGACGTGGTAAAAGATTTAATCAATAATTTGACTCAATATACACCAGTTTCAAGTAATTAACAACAAAATTAATAGATGTATGTGCCCAACTGGAAATTAGTGAACACCTATATTTTAGTCATGCCTTTCATAAACTAGTGAGTTAAATCTAATGCAAACAACATTCAAGTATTTCAGTTTAGAAAGTCAGCAATATTTGGAGTTGCTTTTCCTGTATTAAATTAGTGTTTTATTTCTCCTGAGTTTAGGTAAATGTAATTGAGTCACTGAAAGAGTGAGAAGAAAAACTGTTTTCCTAGCATTCCTTGCATGAGACTTAAGCAGCATAGGTATGGCACTGTACAACTGTGTTTTCATATCCAACATTAAATTTGTTTACCCTAAAATGACAAAGGCTTCACACTAGTTTTGTCCAGTAATTTTTGTGCATTCTATGCTTAGAAACACCTGGTAACAACAGGTCTCAGTAAATTTTTGTGCTGAAATAACATAGATCCCTTTAAAACTCAAATTTTACATCCCCTTGTACAGAGTGTCTGCTAAAAAAGTAGCAGATTAAAAATTCTGCAGTTTGTAAAATGTTAGTGTTAGACGGCTGAAATAGGTTTCATTGAAAAGACCAGGATTGAAAGATTACCTTTATTTTAATGATTTTGTCTATTTGGCAAACCTTTCAAATAAATGTGAGATTTACTGCTAAAAATTATGTTATCCAACAGTATTTGATCAGAACTACTCTTTTTTTTATTCTGGTGCAGAATGATAACCTCAGAGCTTTCCTGCCATCAGTTTTCTTGATGACATTGCATTTTATCTGATTTTAAATAAAGTTCTTTTTTGAGAATAAAATGAACAGTAAGCTTTCTTTACCTGTGTCTCAGCAGACAATTTCCACGCTGATTTTGTGCATCATTGATAATTAAAATCCTTACCATGGCAATTCTTGTTTCTGTCTTTCTGGTCTGCCAAATAGACAAAATAATAAAAAGAAATAAAACTTTGAATTCTGCTCTTTTTAAAGAAACCTATTCCAGCTTTCTAGAACTAATACTTTACAAACTACAGCATTTTTGAATTGGTTACTTTTCAGCGGACACCCTGTAGATAAGTCAGATAATCAAGAAATAGGAGCAATGGCATATTAAAATCAATAACACCCTATACAATGTGGCTACATAGTTTTATTCCAGAAAAAACGTTTTCTCCCTCCAAATATTCAATGATGAAAGGTTCAAAATAGAAGAGTTAGCACCTGGAAACGAGGGATGGGGAGGTCCACAGTCTCTGATGAGATCCATAGTCGCGGCTTACGAGGGTCGCGCACGGAGAGCACGGGGAACATGCTCTTGCCTTCCACAACGCCTTCAAACCTGCCACAGAACACGTGCTCAGTGACAGAGGCTTAGGCAGCTGTGGATGCAACAGGAGCTTGCTGGGCTCTGCCAATGCATGCTCCTGACAAGAACATGCACGATAAGAGCAGCGTTGAAATCACTACAAGCACACTCCTGTAATGAGCTCAGTTGAGGTGTCAGTTCACAACCCAATCCAAAACTTCCTCAATATATATTTTATGGGATTGTATTAAATGCTTAAATTCACATGCACCATGTTAATGAAGCAGTTGACAATAAACATACATGAACTTGAAATTATTACAAAATCCCTCAGATGCTCTAGAGCAACAAGCAATGACTATATTTCTACAACTTATGCTAGGTGTAAATATGAAGAAAATTTGACTCCTATAAGCTTGATCTGCACTCAGAATGGAAGAAAACAATGCTGGCTAAAAAGACCACAGAACATATTGCATAAATATTCAAAATAGTACATACATGGGTCATAGAAATGCAATCAGAATTTTCTTTTCAGAATTAAAATGCATTTTTTTCAGAGTAAAAAAATTGAGAGTAAATACCTTGCTCGGGACATTAAGCACCTGATTTAGTACCAATGTTGAAACAAACTATCCCAGTTTTAATAACCTAATGGACATCTTCAGTACTATTTCTCATTTCAAGCAAGCAATGTGACCTTGCCTACCTTTTGAGAGAGAACAGCGCTACATTGACAGAGCCAATTCAGTAATTGTGTAATGAGATCAAAAACCTCTCGTTAGCACCAGCACCGATGAGATGACCTCTGCTACAGACTTATGCCCTCTTCAAATTTGTGTAAATTAATCTAGCATTTATTACTTCTACTTCTGTTAACTATTTGTCAATGTATACAAATTCTAAGAAATCTCAAGGCTCACACTTGACCATTTACAATGAACATCTTAAATGTCAACTCAAATTGTGGCCAACTACCTGACATTTAACCCAAGACTCAACATAAATCAAGAGACTGAACCCACAAATAAATCTGTACACACATGGTTGGTAACTCCATCTCAAGTTCAAAAATTTCAATAGCAAACACAACTAAACCTTGAAACATTTGTCTGATGAGTAGAAACCTGGGTCTGACTCACCACTTCTTGGTATCAGATGAAACACTAAGGTTACAAAGACTATAAATAAGCTAACCTGTAAATTTTGCAGCTGCCAGTGCCAAGAGGAGGATCAGCCATGAGCTTATAGTTACGCTTGACAGGAGGATGATCGAGGTGTTGGCTGGAGCCATGGGAGCTGCCACTGCCGCTCTGCTGGTGACCCCATCGTAGACTTGTTGACTGGTGACCATGGCTGCTGTGCTTGTCCATCACCTCACCTGCACATGTTCAAATCAAAATTATAACTTACAAATACATCAATTACAATTTCATGCACAAGGTAAATGGCATGCACAGGCACTTCAGGCACAGACAGCACAAAACGTATGAAATCCATGATACCATGTACAAGAATTGGGGCAATTTGTGACAAGATTAAAAATTTAATCCATCACAAACACAGCACACTTGCATAAAAGATGAAAAGATTTACCTCACTCTATAGTAGGTGATTTTTATTTCAACCTTTTCAACTCCAATGCAATCTATACTATAAGAGTCATGTTTGCCTGTCCATCTCTTCATCACACTTTCAAAACATCATAAGATAAGAGTACAAATAAATACTAGCACATAGGAAGCATAAGGGAATGGGATCCTTTTGCAACAAACATTTTTCATTATTGGTCAACCGTGCTCTGTTTACATGGTAAAACCCAAAATATCCACCTCCTTCCCCCTTTTTGAAACCCCCATAGCAGGCAAACGGGAGAAAGTACAAACTTCTTTTCTTCACAGGACTTACCTGACGTCTTACACTGCCTACAGCAGCTAACATCAAAGTTTTGAAATATTTAGTGATTTTTACAAAACCAAGGGGATTCCATCCCCTTAATCCAAGTTCAAATTGAAATAGCTCAAGAACAAAAGAGCAGTAAACTGGAAAAAGATGGTTCATAAAAACAAACAAAAGTCTAGACACTACTTTAACACGTTGACTGCAATGAGTTAAACTGAAGTTCAATACTACTACTACAACACGTTGACTGCGATGGGTTGAACTGCGGCACTACTACAACACGTTGAATGCAATGGGTTTAACTTAAGTTCAATACTACTACTACAACACGTCGACAGCGATGGGTTAAACTGCGCACTACTACAACACGTTGAATGCGATGGGTTTAACTGAAGTTCAGTACTACTATAACACGTTGACTGTGATGAGTTAAACTGAAGTTTAGTACTACTACTACAACACGTTGACTGCAATGAGGTAAACTGAAGTTTGGCACTACTACAACACGTTGACTGCAATGAGTTAAACTGAAGTTTGGCACAACTACAACACGTTGACTGCAATGAGTTAAACTGAAGTTTGGCACAACTACAACACGTTGACTGCAATGAGTTAAACTGAAGTTTGGCACTACTACAACACGTTGACTGCAATGAGTTAAACTGAAGTTTGGCACTACAACACGTTGACTGCAATGAGTTAAACTGAAGTTTGGCACTACTACAACACGTTGACTGCAATGAGTTAAACTGAAGTTTGGCACAACTACAACACGTTGACTGCAATGAGTTAAACTGAAGTTTGGCACTACAACACGTTGACTGCAATGAGTTAAACTGAAGTTTGGCACTACAACACGTTGACTGCAATGAGTTAAACTGAAGTTCGGCACTACTATAACACGTTGACTGCGATGGGTTTAACTGAAGTTCGGTATTCAACTCAAATTTAAAATCACATGGTAGTAAGGAACTTTGAAAACAGCAAGCATTAACAGGATCCATTAAATGTCATTAATTTTAAAAAAATGTTAAAATGTCTCATTTAACCAATAGATATGTCTTGTTTTGCAACAGGAAGAACTTTAGCATGACCCATTGATGGGTCCTATTGCAAGTAACGTGTTAAAAAAAACAAGGCCCACCTAACCTTTAGCTCAGGACCTCATATCTTGCCCCTGGAAGAGCTAATTCACACAGATTCAACAGTTTCAATTTCCTGAGGTGAGGCAACTCACCTTGCGACGAGTTGTGTCTCCAAACATTAACTGCTTTTCATAGATGTATTAGATAAATTTCAAGAGGTTCATTTAATACGAGCAGAGTAGTATTAGTTAGTTTAAGCCTCCCTTTCCGCAACAAATATGATCCAAAGGGAGGAAGGAGGAAGGCACTATTTAGTATAGAGTTAAGGGAATGCGGAATCTATGCAGAAAGGGCATAAAAACAGTAAGTTGAGAAAGAAGATTTTGAAGCAATATCATAGTTGAAGGAGAAAGTAGTAAATGCTGAAAAACAAGACATCAGTGAACCGAAAAAAGGAATATAGCACAAAACATTTCATTTAAAAAAAAAAGCCTACCTAACTCTCAGCTTAGGCCTTCGCATATTTTCCCCATGGGAGCACTAATTCCCATAGATAAAATTGTTGTTTCCCTTGAGGGACCTTAGTTTGAAAACGAGCAATCAAGGCGTGCTGCCTAGAGATGTGACTCAAAAAAAACCGTGCTGTTTTTTTTTAAAAAAACATGTTTTTTTTTATAAAAAAAAAACATGACAAAAAAAACGGATATTTTGTTTTTTTTTAAATATTTTGTTTGAAAATAACTCAGCAAGAAAAAGATCCACATTACATTATTTTTTTTCANAGGAGGCCGATGATTTGGCAGTGAAAGCTCAAGTAGAAGGAGATCTGTCACTCCTTGCTTCTTCAAACTCTTCCGGAGCTAAAGCTAAGAAGACTGCGGAAGAAATTGATACAGAAGATAGCAATGTCAAAGGACTTAAAGAAAAGCTTAAAACTGTGGAAGGTCGGATTAAGTAAAATAACATTGCACTAGGTAGTCTAATCGACACGTAGAGTGTAGAATTCCTATTTCTCTCTGAAGAAGAATTTATTTTCATTTTATTTTTTGAAGGATCTATGTAGCTAATATTTTTTAATATCTATGTAGCTAATACGTTTTTCACATTTGACTCTATATTGTTCTCCATATCATTATGTCATGTTGATCAGCTTAATAAAGATGCAATGGGAAAAATATGTGCCATTCCCCATCCAAACAAAGATCTTACTATGGTTATTTTCACATAAATAATATTCATGAATAGTTATATTTTTATTTAACCTACGAAAATTTTTATTTAGAAATTTTTATGAAATTTTAATTCTGAACAGCAAAGTAAATAGTTAAAATCTTTGTTCATCCGGCAATATGATAGGGGTTTTCATTTAAAAAAATCCAGAATTTTTATTGAAACCCCTAAAAAATGTCCTTGAATTTCAAGTATTTGTCCCTGAAATATCCTTGAATTGTCCTTGTATAAAATTTTTCAAACTCTGTGGCAACCCTGTCTATGGGCAGGCCCATGAAACCCACTCCTGTCTAATGCCTGGCCCTTCATAGGCCGCTCGACATCAAAAAATGCCTCAGAATCACTTGCCTGAATTGAACATCGTAAATACGCTCTTGAAAATATGAATAGGGATGCACTGACAAACTTAACATAACTGCAAAATTTTTTCAAAATTGCACAAAGTTTCACGTTGTAATGTATGAAGGCACACACTAGCAAAGCATGCTGTCAAATGTGATGACAAAATTATTGGTTTTCTATGAAAGGATCCGAAAACTGAAACAAAAGGAATAACATTTATGTAACTGTTAATCAGTTACATACAAAATGTTTTTAAATACAGCTCCAGAAAAAATCATTAATAACTTTTGATTAGTGATGTACCGATACAATTTTTTTGGCCGATACCGATACCCATTTTTTGGCCGATACCAATACCCATTTTTTGGCCGATACCGATACCCATTTTTTGGCCGAGACCGATACTCCGATACTTGGAAATACCGATACTTTTACAATTATATTAAAAATAAAATCATTATAAGCCCTACATGGGTGTTATAGTAAAATTATTTACTAATATATCTAATAATATAACAATATTGACAATAAAGTTTTCGATTAGGAATGATAAAATTGCTCTTGCTATGTTAACTATTTCGTTTGATTCGTTTCCCGCACAAAGTTTTTCGATTGCGTCATCTTTCCGTTTTATTTCGTATGATACTGTTTTCAGCATGAATGAACAAAGTATTCAATGTTTAGCAATCTTTATTTGCCCACTGAGGTTATTATCCCACTAAATTAATTACAAATATTTTTTCCCATTTACAGGCGTAAACTAGTGAAATAATGTAGCATTTAGTCTCAGAAATAGCAGAGTGAACGCAAGTAGTATGCGTACTCGTATGTACCAACACACACAGTGTGCAGAAGCAAACACGGCTCTTAACTGTTTGGGGGCCTGTCGAATTTTAATATTTTCTTTTCGCCAAACTATGTATTTCGGTGTGAAAAAAACAAAAATGATAACCATTTTGTGGAGAAATTATTTATTAAGCCTGAAATTTTGCTATATCCATTAATATTTTATACCGCGGTTTCTCGGTTCGTTTTTGCCACGCAAATTCACACAAATACGAGTCAATCATTTGTCGGTGAGTGCCTCCCTGACGTTTTTTCCCCCATTTTTAGACTATGCTATGCACTCTCAATCAATTGAGTGTGTGCACCTGTTGCCCTGTTGCAGGGTCCACCAAGTTTTCACCATGATTAACAGTGAGGTGTTTGAAATTATATCCTTGGTTAGATTAGTAACACTTAATGAATAATTTCTCCACAAAATGGTCATTATTTTCGTGCTTGTCGCACCAAAATACATAATTTGGCGAAAAGAAAACATTAAAATTCGATAGGCCCCAAAACCGAAAAGATCTGCAAATACGCAACCAACTATAAGATTGTTCGTGAATTTTTCCAACATCTTAAAATAAAAGAAAAATGCAAAATTCGTAATGTACGGCGATTTACATGCCGAATTTTAATATAAAAATTTTCAGTACTTCTATATTAAATTTACAAAAACTTTAAAATGCGCCTTCAACTTTATTTATTTGGTTTCATTTTTGTTAGCCTGTCACACACGTTAAGAAATGAAAATTAGTCCAAACTAAATAGATTTTAGTTGTAAAAGTATAATAATTTAATGTCGCTTCTGTGTTTTTACTGTGTTTAACTATTCATGCTACATTGCTTTCACTCACTGACCGTAGGTGACTCATCGGGAGTTAAAAGTAGTAAATTCAGTTAGCGGGCCTGATTAAACGCTATAATTCAACAGTTAGCTAACCAATTTACTAGGCATGAATAGGCTCTTTAGTTGATTACTAGTGTGCACGGCCCGCCAAAAATGACGGGATTCAATACCTTTCTTGAACAAATTTTCCAGACTAACAAATATATTTATCATAACAGTACCCGCGATAAAAAATATTATTGTACTTGCGCACTGGTAAAACTCGTATCACAGATACGGTCATTATGGCTACATTTATGCGCGTGACAGAAAAATGGAAGAAGCGGACTCCAAACAAATAAACCAAGGGTATTTTTAGGGAGTAGCAGAACCCGTGGAAATTCTATGGACAATGTCATCGTTGAGCTAGGTGGACCCGTGGAAAAATTCCGTCAACATTACTCAACCTTTCCTGTCCTGTCCTAACCTATCCTAACCGAAGCTATCCTGATAAAATATCAAACAAATCAATGCATGTAAGGGCCATTTTTCAATGTTACACTGAGATATTCGGTATCCATGATACCGCACACTCAGGCATCCTATGTTTCTTAAGAAGCGGACACCAAACAAATACAGAAATAAATAGATAAATAAACACACAACGGGTATTATTAGGTTGGATACTTTTACTTTCACGATTTATGACTTTCATTTTCATGATCAAAACGTATTATTGAAAAGTATCGGTATAGTATCGGCCGAATTTTGCCGATACCGATACCAGTAAAATGACCGATACTTGCCGATACCGATACATCGGTACATCACTACTTTTGATACAATAAACAGATTTTTGGAAACAAAACGGCAGTAGAATCCTGAGATTTATTTTTCATTTGGCACCCACTTATTCATGATACAACAATCAAAATAAGAATCAGAGGACACAGTTAAATTCATCCTGCTTTGAAACTGCCGCCAAGATGACGAACTGGACAAAAAAGCAATTAGCTTTCATAAGCACTGCATTCATCTCGAATGGGACGAGCATTGCCCTAGCCCAGCGAAGTTTCAAGAAAGAGTACAACCGCTGGGCTAGGACAATGCCCCTTCCATTAGAGAAGTATGCAGTGCTTATGAAAGCTAATTGTTCCTTTGTCCAGTTCGTCATCTTGGCAGCATTTTCAAAACAGGATGAATTTTACTGTGTCCTCTGATTCTTGTTTTGATTGTTGTATCATAAATAAGTAGGTACTAAATTGAAAAAAATTAAAGATTCTACTACCGTTTTGTTTTCAAAAATCCATTCTTTGTATCAAAGGTTATTAATGATTTTTTTTTTATCTCGTATTTAAAAAAAACTGTAGTTAGCTATGAAATTGTTCGTATGTACATCCACTATGTTCGTTACTTTAAGTCATTCTTTAGAAATTGATGCACTAACGATTCTAAACTCTTTACATGTGATTAAAAACATGGAAAGTATGAAGAACTCAGATTTTGTGTCGGCAGTTGTGATTAAACGATTTCTACAAGAATATCAATGGAAAAATAAATAGACCAAAAATATATTCAGAGTTTGAACGTGGTAACATACCTACAATATTAATTGTCTATATTATGACTTTACATTTCCATAATTTCAAACTATTTTCTCAGTTTAAAATTTAATTGTAACGCATCTGTGTTGGGATAATATTCCATTCATCATCAGATTATTTTTTTTTTAAAGATTCACCTGACCTCGGACACAAAGTTCTCTCAGTTACAGGGTTTTGACATAAGAATTCTAGGCGGTGTTATGCCATTTCCCATCCCTACGAAACTCATAGTAAATTATATACTATAATACAAAGCAGTATAAAATACCTATGGAGTTGTTCTACATTGCTCAACTGTTAAATTAAATGATTGTCGTTCACTCAAAACTTGTCACTGTTTCTTCATGAGAGTATTAATGTGGCGAGGCAGGACAGCTGACACAAGGATTTTGTAACTTTTAACGCAATATGGCGCGAGCTGATGAGGAGCTAGCGGGCCTACGTTACTGCTGCTGCTGCTACGAAGTCATCATTGCATAATTACAAAATTACCTTTGGTAGAATTACCAAAGCGACGACTGAATAGTCTTAGACCGAAGTTGTCGGTAACTGATTTGATTATTAAAAAGGCCAGTGTTATAAATTCTGAGAGGAATTCGTTTATTTCTTGATGATTTTCCGTAGCTTGACGATGCATTTTAGCTTTCGATTTTTACTAGAGAATCAAAAATAGATGCAGTTCTCATTGTAGGCATGGCAAAACAGTAGCTTATTTTTTGTAGCCGTCCACTCGCAGATTTGAACGTATGTTTTGCTTTTTTGTCACCCTGGAATTGAACCTAATCGTGAGATTTTAGTCCAAGAACTTGAAGTTTTAATTCCTTATCTTGATGCTTTCATCGCATTTCATCACTGCTTTCATTACAATTACATTCCCACCCCCACTTGAGCTGAAATAACCCCAAAATATCTTGCAACTCCTTCCAAGTTCAAGTGCTGGCAGTGTGTGCTTGAAGATAAATTCATCAAGCGTTCATCAAGCATCAAGCGACATCAAGCCAACTTGCTTCAATTGCTTGCTATCGATTTTAAATCTGATTCTGTCCTAAGATTGGTTGCCCAGTTCTCAATGTTTCACTGTTACGTCTTCCCCTTAGTACCAATCACGAAGTTTGAATCTACTCAAGCCATAAGTGGTTCGTTCTGCTATTGCAGTAATAGCTCACTTGTAAGGTCGGGGGATGTTTTAAATCATTTGAACTAGCGTCTTCTAAAGTGAATCGCACATTGACTTGATCACGTAAATTTGTTAATATGTACTATTTTCATTACCTGAAGAGACCATAAACCTTACGTTGCCTTAACCCTCTGCCAAAATGTGCATGATGGAGATGAATAATTAATGATTCTGTGGGCCTCTCATAATATCAACACTTCTCATTGAAGTCTACCCGTTGACAGAATGAGATTGATGGTGTAAGAGTTGATAGTTTGACATGCAACATTTTTCTTTACTTTTAGTTTTTGTTAACAATCTGTTTAATCGTCAAAAAAAAAAAATTTATATTCACATGTACTGTCTCGCCTACCCGCTTTTGCGGCGAGAAACTTCCAGAACTAACTGGCACAGAAAACATAGTCTTT
>JACJUY010002512.1:26722-84823 GCA_014220935.1 Platorchestia sp. MABIK | reverse complement strand
GTGTGCGTTAGTGACCGAGTTTTATAATGTATCATATTTGGGACATGCATTAATTGGTGTGGGCTTATGTTAGTGCTTGGGTTTATTTAAGGAATGAAATAAGTTGTGCACGTTAGTGACCGAGTTCATTTTATTTTATTTGAGGCTTGAAGTAAACTGTGAATATTTCCGATAGGGACTGAATTTTTTACTTTATTGGAGGCTTGAAAAGTCGTAAACGAGACAGAAGAAGCACCTGGGCGTAGCGCTTCGACATTCACGCTATTGCGCTATCATTAAAACGAGTCAAAAAAGACATTGTTTGGTCGAATGTATCTCATGAACAGGTTCCTTCTTACCTCGCAGAAGTTAGCTCCGTGAACTGGGAAACTGAGTCTATTAAATAGGTGGTTTAATAGATGAGCTATGATAGGTATATCACCAAGTGTGAGGTGTGATTCACATCATCGTCCAATTTTTACTCCGTGAAAAATATGTATGATCTTGGTAGTCACAGCTTTGAATTTGGCTATCGTTTTTGCTCCTGGCTTTTCGAGTATTACTTTCCATCATAGCATCATCATGAAAGATGGTAATTTATAAATGACAAAAAATATCTTCAAGAACGAATTTGGAGCAATAATATTTACACACTTATTTATGGACGAGCAAGTTTGAAGTTACCGACGAACATACTTCAACAGTTCTTCAATCTGACTAATGATTCAGCCAGCGCTTTGCTCATCTGTTTTAAATGGTTCCATTTCATAATTAAAATACATTTTAATGTGCCTGCATGTTGTGTAAATCAATACAAAGTTTCCTGGAATTGACTTCTGCCTTGACAGCGTTTACCTCATCTCTTATTAAATACTCTATTTGTTATTGTTATTTTTGTTATGTTTTGTTTGCTATGTTATGTTTATTATGTTTTGTTATGTTTGTTATGTTATGTTTGTTATGTTATGTTAGTTATGCTATGTTATGTTTTTTATGCTATTGAATACTCTATTATTAAATACTCTATTTGTGTCCCTTCGTGGCTCAAGATAAATTTTTCGAGCAACATGAAAATTATTTAAAGTTATAAAGAATTTTATAGTGTTAATAGTTGGTCATTCCGACATTTACCTCATCTTTACTCTTAGACCCCTTACCTTGAGAAAGAGACTTTTTCCGGGCCTGAGCATCAAACAAAGTTACGTACCTCATTTGCTAATAAATCGCGTTTTTACCAATCCGAGACCGACTTTTCGACCAGCTTGCAAATTACGTGGAGTAATACAACCCAGTCTAACTTTATCGCCGCCTGCATGCATGTTTTTCGCCGCCCAAGTAATTAAATCGCTTGGGCGGCGAAAAACATGCATGCCTGGTTCACACGCAGGCTTTTTACATGCCTGGTAAAAAATTAGCCTGGGAAAGTTTCTTCGTGTGACATGCCCGTTTACGTAATTCACTATTACATTTTGTCCTTTGCACGCACAAGGCAATTTTCTCATCCGGTCGTCATGAAGCGATACGAAGTTCCCCGGTCATGATCCCGGTCAAGCGACGGTGTGAACGCTGTCCGCCGCAGCGTGTGAGTGTGCGATGGAGGACGGACTTGATTCACAGCCTTCAGTTCTGATAAAGCGATAGGAAGCGCAGAAGTCAAGCTACCAGAGGCGTCGGTGAGGTCACCAACGTGAAGTCAAGGGCCTAGGGTTGTAAGAGTGTTTTTTTTAATTCATAAACTTAGCCCTGTTATGAATTTTTTTTTTGATGTAATGGTAAATTTGAGAATTCTGGCCAAAAAAAAAAAGCCCAAAAAATATAAACTTTCGGTTACGCTTCGTCCTGAGGGTCAGTGAAATTTTGCCCTTGGTTCTCACGCCTGTCGTAATTTGTGAGACTACTGAGTTCGTTAACATTTTTCTATGAGTGTGATATGCATTAGTAGGTATTTACTCCGCAGTTTCCCACTGTAGTTCCATGTTAAGTCTGATAAATTTCTTTTTCTTATCAGAAAATTGCACTGAAGACATGGCTCACGGCTACTTGGATAGAGTGCTTCTTTGCTGCATGCACTTAATACTGCAAGGAAGACCTAGAGATTTGCTAATGCAACGATTTTATTTATAGATTAACCAACATTTTCTTCAAAGGTACAAATTCGAAGCGATAAACTTCACTTGCCCTGTAAAAATTTTAAAATAGAACTAGGAATCATATTTTGCCTTATTCATGTGTTGAAAAATCGGCTTGGGGGCCACGTGCTCGTTTGCTTTTGTGACCTATGTACACATGACCAGCTTGCGCGGCAGGGAATGATAGAGAAGTATTTCTTTCGCTCTTAATTAAAGACGAAGATATTTTTCAAATATTCTCCAAGAACCAAGAGTCGCTCCAAATGAGTTGCTGACACACAAGCAGTTGAGGTGTAATAGTTTTCATACACAGTAGGAATAAATAACACCCGACTTTCATTCTGGCGAAATGTTCCTTGTCGCATATCGACTGCTCATTTAGCAATACGGTTTTTTACGTCTTCCAAGTCTGAGCTGCACCTTCCCTGAAAACCCACAACGGAAAAAAATACGGATATTCGTTAAAAGAACAAGTAAATTCAGCCTCTCAGCTTAGCCATGGAGTGGTTTTGAGAAAAACACTGAACAGAGAGCGTTGCTGTCCTAAATATGTCTTGTCTGGCTGCCTGCCGCTTGCTCAATACAGTTTCCTGCCCACCGAGGCACGAGGATCCGTCATCCGGCTTTGTTGCACGGCGATGAAGTCATGTAATGAGAGGCAAGAGCGAGATGGATTGTTGCTGCTGCAGTTGGGCTTGCATCGTACTTGTAAATCAGCAGTTACATGTAGGCATGTAGATGCGCCATCGTGAGCAAAATTGTGCTCGGTAAGTGCCTTGAACGCGTGAAGGCGTGGAAAAATATTTGAAAAATGAGAATATAGAAATGGAGATAGGTAAACTTCCAGTAGTATCGCGCTTCTGAGAGTGCATATAAGAAAGTTTATCACAGATAAAATTTTCACTCGTTTAGTGTTATTTGGCCTATGGAGACGAGCAAACAACGACGAAATGAACACCGAGAAAAGAAGACAACTCAACACGACATGGCATTAATATACTTATTCTTATAGTTATACTTTCATATACTTACATATACGGACTTATACTTATACTCATATGTGCTTATACTTTTGTGTACGTACGCATGGAAAAGTTTTCGGTGATTTAAAAAAATGTGCGCGATGAGCTAATAAATGTGTCAGCTATAGTCTTGCAGGGGAAATTGGTTCTGGTACTGCTAGACAATTTCTGCGGACTCCCATGGCCTCTACGGTGCGCTGGTCGGACCAATCATCTCGTATATGCCTCCCCGGGCTCCCTCCATTTTATGACTTGATCACAGAGTTATAAACAACAGACAGAACTGACGACCTTCCGCAGGCTGTTATTCACAAGGTCCACTTTCTAGCTGCACTATGAGAGGTAAACAATGTAATTCGCTGTGCATTTTTGCTTCCATCTGAAGGATTGTTTGTGGTTTGTTGAATGGTTGTGAGGTACCGCATGGGAAAGAGTTTCTTCTCGAAGGTTTCGTGGAAACCCTGTGTGACTTTCAAAACATAACTCATGAAACGGATTTATCCGGTGAAGAATGGGAATATGAATTCATGGTATTTAAGTGCTTGTAATGAACGGTAATTCTCTCCCTGATATCCTTATCAATACAAAGAGGGGGAGTTTCTAGGCTGAAGTTTACTTCATGTATGCTTTTCATGTCACTTACAGGAAGAATTATGTTGAAAGAATTTTATTCCGCAACGAGTTACGAGTAGCATTCTCAGTTTTACAGCCACCAAAGGAAGAATTATATACATACACTAACAAGTAGAATGTAGCATTCCTACTGGTACAGGCATTTTGGGTAGAATTATATTCAATAACAAATAACCTGTAGCATTATCAGTGTTGTAGCCATTATGGGTAGAATTAAATTCATTACCAAGTTGCCTGCATGTAGCATTCTCACTGTTGCAGCTATACTTGGTATAATTATGTACTATTACAAGTAGCTCGTAGTATTCTAATTGACGCAGCCACTACGGGTAGAATTATATTCAATAACAGTTAACTTTTAGTTTTCTACTGTTGCAGCCACTATGGGTATAATTATGTAGAGTAAAAAGTAGCTTGTGCTCGATGATGATATGTGCTCGCCATAGCCGTGTGTGTATAGGACCTGACTCCGTGCGGGGAGACCCGGGTTCGAGTCTCGGCGCTGTTGGCGATTTTCTCTGTTGGGTATAGGAGAAAAATTCTAAGCACAATACCCCACTCGACCCAGGTGTCTGAAATGGGTACCGGTCTTCGACCGGGGGAAAGCGTCATGGCGTCCTGGTGTTAGTTATAAGGCATTTGAAAAACCAATGTAAAAGGTGATATGTGTCATGCTTCAATTGGAAATAAAGCATCCGTAGATGCCGATGTTTGTTTGTTTGTAGCATTCTCAGGGGGGTAGCTTGATTCAATTTGGTTGTCACCCTCAGCAGACGTTCTCGTGGCAATGTTCACGACCTGAGTGCCGATACGAATAGTTTGAGCCAAACAAGCTGCTGGTTCTTCAGTTATCTCATTGGGCTTTTATCAGGCTAGCGAAGAAGCAGTCCCCGAAATCAAAGTATGCGTTAAGAATTAATAGGATGTCAATGATTGTGAAAATGTTCACTCGTTTGTGTAGTCTTCATCAACATAGCGCAGTCGGGAATTATTTGTCACTTCAATGATATGAGCAATTATATGGAAATTGAACACACTGAAAAGACTGAGTGCAGTGCAAGAAGTGTGCATCATATGAATTTAGTGCAAAGTAACGTAATAAAAAAATCGAGAAAAACTATGTTTGCCCAAAAGAAGCCAGTTCAAATTTAACAACTGTGTTGACGCCATGTACACCACGGTTAAGAAGTCTTTTTAAGCAATTGAACTGTGGTTATTCTTCCGTTTAATTCTTTCTAATAAGTTTATGAATTTCTAGTTTCAAGCGACGTTGGGCAATAACAGTTTAAAGCTGAAATAAAAATCTGCGATTAGTTCATCATTCTGTAAAATCTTTCGACAGCGAATAAATGGTCAATCGTGTTGAATTTGGTGATCTGGTGATAAGGTAAATATCAAATTCCATAAACTAATATCATGGTTTATTCAAGAAATGGCTTTTTTGTTCACTCACCGTAAATTAAATGAACATGAGAAAACATTTGGCATAGATTGGTACCTTAGCTGCGTTGAAGTCTCCTTATCAAAATTTCTAACGTAACCTTATTTTCAATTTGTTATAAATTTTTACGCTACACCTACTTCAACTATAGGTAACAAACATTGTCTGAAAGAAGATCACACACTCTACACCAGTCTTCTTACGGCGTAAAGTATGCTTCTACTCAATCAATTGATTCAAATCCCATCAGTAAGAACATTTCATTCATGAACAGCTTCCTTTCACGCTGACCGTGTTGTTGCAAAGCGCCGTAAGGTTCTAACTTAAGGAACGTTCAGCAGTAGAACTGATACGCAAGTCACGTCAGTGGTTCTTTTTCATCGATGCTGGAATGATTTATGCGTAGTGCTCGCTTGTGTGCCTTGCGCTTTTCTAAGTATATAGTTTATTATATATCACCGCTATGAGTCATAGCTAGTTTTCTCTTGTTGTGAAATCAATCTAGCGTATTATGAAGTTTTCTCGCTCATAAATTTTACTCGACGGATCCATGCGGCATGGACTACGAGCGACGACTCCCAGCGTGTCCCCTAAACTGTGGCAAGCAGAGCGGTCCGAGAACACTTGTAGCGTTTCCGCCCTGGTGGTCAACTGGGCCTTCGTAATTAGGGTGTCATCTGTGTTGTGTTCGTCCTATTGCTCTAAATTGTTCTCGAACGTTTGTTGTCCTGTTTTTTTACGTGGAAGTAGTTATTTCTCCTTTTTTACGTGGAAGTAGTTTTTTTTTGGCCTGTATTTTTACTTGAAAGTAGTTTTTTTTATCTGTTTGTAGGGTGGATAGTCTTTCTTGTTCTGTGGTGTGACTTGAAATCAATCACCGTGTTTTTTTAACTGGTAGCGTAAAGTAAGTTACTTTTTGAAAGCATTAGTAAGTCAGAAAGACAAGGAAAGAAATGGGTTTAGGCAAGCTTAACTGAGTGGCAGAGCAACATAGCGCAGGTGTGTAATAAGCCGCTCAGATGTAAGTAATTCAGATTTTTTTGGACATAACATGTGAGAATAAGTACGTAATAAGTATGTTTAGACATAACTTGTAATAAGTATAAGTATGCAATGAAATAATAGAGCATTCCTTGATTATTCGTACATGTTATACATTACACAAATTCCAGAAAGTGTAACTGAAATTTGTACGCTTGCTCACTTTCGCCTAAAAGCAATGATGGATATAATTTATTTTCCCATTGCGCGCTACATAGTTGGTGTACCAGAGCAAAGGCACAAACATAGAAGCGTGGTCACGGTCGATAGCTGCTCGGAATGAGGTCGTCCTGGTATGCTTCAGGAGCGACCGCGGTGCTGCTATCAGCTACGAAGATTCATTTTCGTTTCTTCTCCATTTTGCGTGGGAATGGTATGTTAATATCGGGGACACTTGAGGTGAAGATAATCTGGTGACCTCTATGCTTAAGTGGTGTTGTTTTTTTAAGTAGCTCGACCGTAGTTGCGTCGTACTTAAGATTACTGATTTTTTTTGTAGGGATGAGTGCGAGGCTTTGTGTAAGTGTTTGAGGACACTTTCTATTGATTATACAGGGTCTAAAACTCTTCAGACACAATTTTAAAGTTACATGGTATCTTATTTTGTAATCATTTTCAGGAGCTAATTTTGTTCAACAATTAATTAATCTAGACAAATTTTCATGACAGTACTGAACGCTAACATATCTTAGAGATCCATCCTTGGGGTGTCCCAAATTCAAATGTTAGTGATGCTTAACTTTCACAATGAAACTCTCAATGTGAATTCCTTTCTTTACATCGGATGTCTTCTCAAGAAGGAACCTCTTATTTCATTAGTAGTCGCAAATATTTAAAAAAATTTGAATGACATATATGCTTTCCATTAATTCCTTTGCGCGTACTGCTGCTTATGTATTCTGCATCTATTGGTGAGTAAAATGCTTGTTTAATTGAATAATTTTACTCTGAATATTATAATCCCGATGAAATTGCCACTCTTCAGTAATTTTTTGACAAAAGGAACTACAGTTACTTGACGTAAACACGCAATCGTCGTAACATTGGTAATCACTACCAAGCTCTGAAAGTCTTGTTAACTTAGCTACTTGACGTAAAACACGCGATCACCGTAACATTGATAATCACTATTCAACTCTTAAAGTCTTGACTTACAGCGCCTTTAAGTTACGTTGACTTTCTCTTCTACATCGCCTGGGATCACAGCCGCATTAACAATCAAATAATTAAGCTCAACTTAGGCGTGGTTGCACTCAAGCCCTCTCCCCCTGCGCTCCCTTGTGGTGTCCCGGTTAGTTAGTTTCAAAGACCAAGCACCGTGACTTCGATAGTTGACGACTGCATGACGCGTTGGTATGCTTCGTAAGCTTTGTTCTGCGCTCATGAAGTTTTACCACGCAATTTGCTGACCTCTGTGCATACGTGGAGTTCTATTAGGCGGATCCGTCACACGTTAAATAGCTGTGTTTTATGTTGGGATATGTGCTGGAGTGCTAAACGCAAGCGTTTCAACTTCAAAGTTACTTTTTGTGAATAAAATAGTACCTGAAGCGTCAATAACCTACATAATGTTTTAAATGGCTAGATCTATTCATGAGTAGCCTTTTCAAGAAGCTAATCCTACACTGCAAAAAAAAATCAATCCATGGGAATTAACAAATTAACGAAAAAGGAATTCAAGAGCAAAATATCGTGAAAAATCATGGAAAATAAATCACTGTTAAGAAAATAACTTTGTTCGTCAAATACCAAAAGTAAAAAGGTATTTCTAGCGTAGTGTAGAGATAAATTTTCATTTCAAGGTTTGAATTTAATTTTTCCGTCACTTACTTCTATTGATCATATTTGATTTTCTAAAAAAAATTGTTAATGTGCTTTGAAATCTTGGCAGTTCCTTAATTGACACACACACACGCACATTAGACATAAGGATTTGCTTGAGTGGTGAATACTTGAACATGTGAGTTTTAATGTGTGTGGACTCTTGAAGATGTGAGCTGTTAAAATTAGTTAACTCATGAGTTGATGAGCTAAATTGATAATCAAATTTTCGGGGGAATACTCTACTTATCGTATTTTTCCGTAAACAATTTTCTTTTTGTTAAATGTTTATATCATTAAAACCGCGTAATTTAACTACGCATCTATCATTAAGTAAGTAAGAGTTGATGAGCTATAATATACGAATTTTTTCATTTGAAATTCGGCGAGCTCTCAAAATTGGGAACGAAATCAAAATTACTCTATTGTACACGGCATTCAGATGTTATTTAAGGAGAAATCAAGAATGCGGCATTAATTTAAGATGTTAAACAGAAGTGATGCTGTTGCTCAAAGCAATTGTTCAATATTTCTGTTCTCTGGGAAGAATTTTAGATTTCTTCATTTCCACTTAAAATAGAAACAACTCAATTTTTACGCAAAAATGTTATTCTGTATCTAAGTACAAAATCTGTAAACCAACCACATTTTGAAACATATTTTCGCTCTGTGCGTTCCTCTTACTTTATTCATCCAAGAATTATCAGTTGAGAGTCAATAGACGCATCGTTAACTTATTTTGAAAATTACGTTCTTCAAAAATTGCAAACCAATCACTAATTTTTTTGCGTTAAGTCACAAATACACACTATATTTTTTTCAAGTATCAGCAAGTGCTGGAATGTAAAGACCGATAAATGTGTCTTGCGTTGAAAACGTTTAACTTCTTGTATTAAGCCGTCTTGGGCTAACACTGATTGTTTTTTATGAACTGATACTTAAATTAACGTTTTTAACTCATGCCAATCACACGTCCTTTCAATGTCCCTTTCGTGAACAAGCTTGGCGAAAGTTTTCATTTTTGAGGGCAATCAATTAAAATGACTTTGAATAATACAAATTTTGGGGGGAATACTCCGCTTATCGTACTTTTTTCGTAAATAACTTTCTTTTTGTTAAATGTTTATATCATTAAAATCGCATAATTTAGCAACGCGTCTATCATTAAGTAAATGTGGATACCATCGCTCGTATGAACATGTATAATTAATTATAAGTATGGGTATAATAAGTATAATGTATAATTCGCAAAAGCTCTTTTGTTTCAGCTTGTTACGATCTTTAATTTGCTTCAAATGTCTCTCGTGGATTCAGCGTTAGTATCTAACGCGTATTTAGAGTTGAAATGCCTCGACATACAACTTTTTTGTACTTCAATTTAGTTGAGATATTGTGTCCTCGAATTCTTCCCTAATTGGAGAAGGTCTATCACCAACCAGAAAACAATATATAACATTTTCATTGGTCATAGTAATATTCAGCATTATTTGCATGTTCCCTAATTTGACAAGGTCCACCACCGACCAGAAAAAACTGTAACATTTTCATTGGTCATAGTAATATTCAGTATCATTTGCCGGTTCCCTAATTTGACAAGGTCCATCACCAACCAGAATAAACTATATAACATTTTCATTGGTCATAGTAATATTCAGTATCATTTGCCGGTTATTTTCAGTTTCTACTTATACTTCGCTCCTCTCATTCTTATTCTTTCGAAATGCATTGCACAACAACTCAATCTTACGAGCGTTACAAACAATCTCGCAACAATCCACACGCAACCTGTAATCCTCACTATGATCTTGGGTATTATCTTCGAATGTAGTTTGTTTAAGAGTGTCATAATAGGATATTCATGCATTTAGGAAATCAGGGTTTCAATGTAAAAAATTTCTAATGTCAGTGCGTGAACTGAACAAAAGGCCTATTTTCCTAAAAGTTTTATTATCTTGTTTTTCTTCAAATTTCATCCTCCCTAACTCTTCAAAACGCGCCGTCTATCATGGGAGGCTAGACGAACTAATGATTAACACGTAACGCTATTTTTTGTTCAACTCTTTGTGTGATATTTCGACGCGCGGCAGGAACCAGGCGACGCAAAGCTCATTAGAGCGACATCAAAGGATGTGGCGGCAGATTATTATTGACACAAGGTCGTGCTTTATTATCGTCGCGTTGTGATCGGCTTCGGTGATCGCATGGAGCTCCGAATATCTTCCTTGGTGTTACAACGCTTTGTGCCACTTTTCGACAACATTTGTTTGTAATCCTCCAGTCGTAAATTTCCTTGCGATTTACGTTGAAGTATTGTGAAATAGGCTTCATCTCACATTAACTCTGTGTGATGACGTTAGCGTGTTTGTGAAAAAATTACTCGTACATGTAGTCGTTTCCGAGCAATTGAATGGCTACTGTCTGATGTTTGCACGTTCTAGCTGATTCCGGAGCTTGATTCACATACTGGCATCTTCTATTTTGCTCGTAATTTCAATGTTAATTAGTTCCTTAAGCTTCCCATATAATATTTAATATTAATTGACCATTGCATCATCAACAGCGAACAGGTTTAAGTTTGTATTTTTTCCTGGAGCAGTGTTTCATTGATTTCTTCTCGACAGTAATTCTTGATTTAGAAACTTAGCAGCTTCGAGTCTGGATTAAATGAGACGTGATTCTTTTTAGAATCCTTGCGTTTTAGAGGTATTTTTTTCAGGACGTCGTTGTTCAGGAGGACTTTGTGTTTTTGCGACGCGTAATTCACTGGCACTCCGTTTTTCAGACCGCAGACCACACTCCAGCGTCAGGATGAAGTTGCCGCTTAAAGAAAACTTTGTTCTTCAGGAAACACAGCGGAGCACAATTAGCATGGCTTATCTTTTGGTCCAGAGTTAAATAATACACAGAGCAACCACGCACAACGTCGCCTGAGCATGACCTGAAGATGTTTTCTCCAGAAGCAAAATAATTTCACGTCAGTTAAAAGTAAAAAAATATACGTTCGTGTCGTACGAAAGACGTGAATTTTCTTTTTCAATCAAAAATTTTGTTTATATGTTTTAAGTTTAAAAAATTGTAATGTCTCGTTTTTACTGCATTGCTAGAAGGTGCAAGGATAAAAACTTTAAAAGTGGACCTAAAACGTAGCAGTGTTTCAGAATGGGTGTGTAACTCACGACTTTTAAATGCAATAAAACAGAGTTTTGTTGTCAAGTGCAAGCTCTATTTTCTACAGGGCGTCTCCAGGGGAAAAGGAAACGACTCTGTTCAACTAATAAATAGGTTTGCGGTTTTTATCCGGGAAACTGCAGACAACCCGGGCCAATTATGCAGACGCAGAAAAATGTTGTTCTGCTAAAATATAACACCATCAAATAGCTGAGATTTTTAAACATCTATGGAGGTATAAATTTCTAACGTTTATTTTGCTTGAGAATTGGAGTGTGCCGTTCATTCTATATACTGTGCATTGGAAGACGCTTCAAAAAATTTCTTTTTATTGACATCCACGGGGTTTTAAATTAGGACTTTTAATTACATCCCAATTTCATCCAAGCCAGAAGGGTGTGTCCACTTTGAAGCTAAAATATCTTACGTATTTTTGCATTGGCACTTGATTTTTTTTTGTCGCATTTCGGTATCCAAGGTGAAGGCATCAAAGCAAGGCAGGATGCAGTTTGCGTCTTCCTAGAGGTTTTTCTCGACACGAGATCCGGCGAGATGTCCGTGTCGACGTGCAAGTCACTGGAACAGATCGCTCTCTTGTGCCGGGTTCAAAGCACCGGTCGACGTGCGCGAGATCTTCTTGCTTTGTCGGGATTTTCTGCCGCCACTGAAAAGGAATCAAGCCTCGCAACACGACGATTTTGGTTCACGATGTTATTTGAGCCAGTTGCATTTTACCACTGAAAAGGAATAAAAGTTTGCAACGTGGCGGTTTTGGTCCATGATGTTATTTTAGCCAGTTGCATTTTACGACCGAAAAGGAATAAAACTACGTAACAGGGCGGTTTTGGTCCACGATATTATTTTAGTCAATTCAATTGCATTCTGCTTTTTCATCGTCAATTATTTCGAAAGGATTATATATATCATCCTTGTTTTAGCAATCATGGGTGAGCACCGATGGGAAGGAAGCATGTTCATTTTAGTAGAGCTTTTAAGTCGATGAATATAAAATCTTTTTCGTCCAAGAAGTTTTAAATTTTGTCTCAGACTCGTAGTGTTCTCGTAACCACTTTATTTGTAATCACTGTTGTTCCTCGAGGAATTTATCAACTTACCGAATCGCAACTTACTCGAATAGAATTTGGCTCCAGCTGTTCATGTCTTGATTTAGACATCGTATTGCTTGAACAGCTGTCACTAATTTTTATCTGTTTGAAAGAAGATTCCCGTGAGTTGATGTCGCTTAACTCGAGTACCGACTGTATTCGCCACGCTCCGCCTGTGACAATAGTACTTCATTTTTCCTTTCACTTTCTATTGGAAAGTTGTCTCGTTTAATGCTGGATTAAAAATAATTCTTTTCTTTCACTCAGCCAATTGAAAACTGAGCAGTGATTTTTTCTCATGGTCTAAGCTAAATATCTGCACTATTCTTCTTATATTTTAATGCTTTCTAATGTACATTGCTTTGTTGATTAGGTTAAGTCTGGTTGCTTTAGACGAGTATATTTTTTAAAAATTTTTTGCCCCTGGTGAGACGTCAAGAAAACTTCGCAGAGCCTAAAATGACTGAATTTAATTGCATGTTTTGTAGAGTATTAGGTTTCAAAAGAGTTTACAGCACACAAAGTTTAAAAATAACTTGTCAAAGTTACAATAGTCTCGAAAAAATCAAACGATAGTGTTTGTAAATAACTGCCTACATTATTCATGGATAAATAACGTTAAAACGTGAAAATTATTATCCTGTCGCGAAACTGGAGAAAATTTTCAGATTGTGGTGTGAGAGAAACTGGATCTTTGCCAGATAAGCCCCGCCGCTATAATGCAACACATAAGTTCACCCACTTGTAACTTTCAAAATAATGCACCTATCGACTTCAAATTACTCTCAAACGGAAAAATGTTTTAATCTTTTACTGAAAGAATGTTTTAATCTTTTATTAAAAGAATGTTTTAATCTTTCGTTTGAGAGTAATTCTCAAATATTAAATATTACTCTCAAAATATGAGAGTAACATCGGAAAAAACCCCTTGGCTCAGATGATCAGGAGCCGATCCATCAACTGCAAACTCGTTTCATATTTCCGATATTCATTCGAACTCTAGGCAGGCTACGTGCCTGAAGTTCTACTACGTCCACCGATAGCTCAACCAAAAATCCTTCATGTCCTGCTTCCTGGTCTAACTGCCCTCATTAACGTTCAAACTACAGATACTGCACCGACAACGAGGTGCGAATTTCCTATGCCATGATTGCTAGGTAACGCTGAAACAAATTCTGAATTCTCTGCTTGGGAGATCTACAAAGCGCGCTGGGAGATACAGCAGCTTTGCAGGAAATAGCGGTTTATAAATACCTGGAGGTGCTTGAGAATGAGCACGCGTATTCTACGAGAATAACTGCTGCTGTTTGAAGTGCGTTGCACCGTATTTCTGAAGTCCATTTGAGGAAGAAATAGCCCCGGTGAACGATAAGTAATTATACACTTGCCAAAGTTTGAGCGCGTTAAAGATAATGTACCGGCGAGTTTTTTAGTTTATGGAATACTAGCCACAAAACTATAGAACTTGCATTAGACATTTAGCTTGTTCAGGCGACCTTCAGATCTAACTTATTGTAATGAATATTTTCGTAGTGGGAGGCAGCACTGGACCATGTGCCACTGAGCCGAAGGTACAATCAGTTTTAAATTCAACATTTTAATGTCATGATATGTTTTACAATTCAATTTTTAGTATTTTAATATTTAACGCATTTTTGCAAACGCATCAACAGTAATTCACAATGCCTAGTTACGAAAGGTAGACACTTATTCTATAATTTATTAATTCAATTCATACATCATCACGTATTTTAATTATAAACAACGAGATTGTTGCTTTTAAATCGTTCTACGGAGAATCTACTAGTCATTAGGTGATAAGTTTACTAGTTATTTTTGCGACTTACTTGTCTGCCGCGCTTCAGGTTACTCGGTTCTCATGAAATTAGGTCGTATTCGTAGCCCCTGTACACTGTGTGCAGTAATAAATTATCACAATAACAATACGAAAGCAACAACCAGCGTTATCGTTCCTTTGAGCTTCAGTTTACCTTTCAATAGGTTCTCATTTAGGATCATTAATTTGTTTTATTGATTAATTTGATACCCGAAAAACCGTTCGCGTTTTAGCCAAACATTTTCGAAGATTACCAAAAGTTACTTTAATGATGTTTTGCAAAAAATGTCACGTGGCACTTTATGAACTAACCAATATTCAATGGATGTTTTTTGATGAGGAAATATCTCACTGCCTGTAATGGACAAACAAGTGTATCTGTTACATAAACAACAACTGGATGGCCTCAAGTGCAATTCATGCCGGAAGATCCATATTTTTTATAGCTTCCTGGCAGTCAAGGAATGCATATTATTCTGTATTATGCAGAAGGCAAGAACCCTCGTTGTGATCCCGCGTTTCACTTCCTGTCGGAAGTCCGTGCTCGACTTTTCATCATTTCGAGCGGTATCTAGAGCGACGATCGGGCTAACTTTTCCCCTCTCGGGAAAATCGCTCAGTCCATCGACTTGCATGCAGGAAGAAGAAACCTTTTTCGTTTCTTCACAAGGGATTTCATCTCATGTTTCCTCGATCCTTTGAGGAGAAATCGGTCATGTTCTCACTGTTATACCTAATCTATAATTACAGTCTTTAAAGATGAAGGAGAAGGTTTCAGCAAAGTGGTCGAGAAGGATTTTTGAAATTTGCAGTCCTTATTTAAAGCCGAAATTTAGTGATCGTCATGTATAGTTGCAAATTTGTGCTTGTTCTCAACTTTCTGTTAATTTTGGTAAGAATTTCAACCCACTTCAACGTAGTTGCATCCCTTCTTGAACGGCTTATCAAACTCATCACATTATTGAACTTTGAAGCGGTCAAGTAATATTTGAACCCCTCTATGATAATCAAAGAGACTTTGTTCTGTACCTCTCAAGTTATACATGTAATTTGAATCGTGAAAATTAATTTTTGTGTATTTCTCCCATGGAAAGTGTCTATTTATTTAAGGATTAACGGACAAGGCGTGTAAATAAATGTAATCTTGTAATAGTTTCAGAATTGAACATTATCAACTAAATGCTTAGTATTAATTGAATTGCTTGAAAGTGGAACATAATCAAATTGATAACATACTTGCATGGAGATCATGTATAAACTCAGAGACGCTTAGCTTCAATTATTAAATATGCGTCAGTTGTGGTTGTGCCTTAATGCAACCCTTAGGAGTACCACCGCTCGTTAGTTTTAAATGATTTGTTCAAGCTTCACAATCAGGATGTTACAGAGGGAGCCTACTTCTGCATGCATGAGCGTGAAGCTGTTCCCATAGCCACCCAGATCGAACGTCCTTAAATTAACGCACGCATTTGCGAGACAATAGGTTTAGAATTCAATATTTCCTTAATTGCGGCACCCTTTGTGAGACGTGCGCCGGTCTTGCACTGTTCTGCACTTCTGAGCTCTCGATCATCAGAACGCCATTAACCTTCTAATTTTGCCAAAGTGACGTGCGCAGTTGAGAATAATTTTGATATGATAACTGTCGTAAATGTACTTTTTGGTCTCTTGGTACATATTCCGTGTATTTCATGTATTTTTCGTGTATTTCGTGTGTTTTTCATGTATTTCATATATTTTTCGTGCATTTCGTATATTTTCGTGCATTTCGTGTATTTTTCGTGCATTTCGTGTATTTTTCGAGCATTTCGTGTATTAGGTGACGTCGTATCGAATCTCACTATCTCACTTTCAGTAGCATGTCGTTATTTGAATTTTAACTAACTCCTGTGAATACGTTCTATGGTACAAGAACATTTTCAAATCATACGCATTCAATTTCCCTCTAAATTCAAAGAAAATTGGAAGACATTTCTGTGCGTCCGAGGCTACATCTCACGCAACAGTCAGATCAATTCACAAGATGACAATTCTAGGTATGCTGAACAGCGTTGTTTGTGTTGTTGGGGTCTCAAGTTCAGGAAGTGGCGCTCGTGGGAGCTCAAGTACAACAGCCGTGAGTGTGACCATTAGAGCGAAGCGTTTGGATTTTAATGGCGCTCTAAATACAGTATAGTATATCCTTCCTTCTGGAGCGCACGAGTACACACACACATACGCGCCGACTGCGGTTGAGAAGTTGTCTTAGAATTTTAGAGCGTTAGTGTGTCTCGAGCTTTAGGTGGGTGTGTAATGGCATGTGCCGGTGAGCTCGACTCTGAGGCAAAGTTTGCTGTTTTGCATGGAAATAATGAAAGGCGGCGAAGATGTGATCAGTTCATTGGAAAATTTTAGCGTTCGTGCTTGTGTATTCTGAAAATGAAAAGTTCTGAGTTGTTGAAATAAATACAATGTAAGTCAGTGCCTAGGTGGAATTTGGTGGAATTTTAAGCAATATGTTCATTATTAGTGCATTGTTCTGATCTAACAAGCCTTCTGCTAAAATTATAGCATTGATTACGCATAGAAGTCGGCTGAGATAGAAACTTTGACTATTTGTGTTGAAGAAAGTACGGCTTCAAGTGTGTCTAACGTTCATTTGATTGATTAATTGTACTCAGAGGCTGAAATTTCGTGGCACAAAGTTGTTAAGTGAGACTGAAGTTAATGTATAGTTGAATTAAAAGTTTAAGTGGACATTATTTTTGTGAGATTGATAAATTGTGCCCAAATGCTGAAGTTTGGTGGTAAAAAACTGCTGAGCGGGACTGAAGTTAATGTATCTTTAAATAAAAAATTTGTTTGAGAGGATGAGGTGCCTGCAATCAGAATAAAATGCCGTGTGTTTTGTGAGGCACTGAGGGCTACGTACAGCGTTCATCTTGCTCTAGCAGTTGATATTTGAGTTTAAAAGCAAAATAAAAGGGATTCAAGCTTTTTGAGGCTTGAAACCATCTGTAGAGATTTAGATACCTTTATTTCATCTTGGAGCTTTTGATCACGTTGCTCAAAATAGAAACTAAAGTATGTTTTCCAACTGATTAGCGAGTAGGTATATTCCTAAGCGATTAAATCGCTTAGGCGGCGAAAAACATGCATGTAGGCGGCGAAAAAGTTAGACTGGGTGGGAGACATGTTACAATGTGAAACACAAGCGTTAGATGTGAGTGAAACAAGCAGACAATACCGATAGTTTGTATTAACTTTACTTTTTTTGACCAGGAGGGCACTTCAGCATTAATACTGAGCAGGAATCGTGGTATTTTAATTTAGATAACGTTATTGAAACATATCGTGTTTCACTATGAGAGTGATGCTGCCTTTCTGAGCATACTGCATGCTGTGTTGGGTGGAGCATCACTGCAGCGTGAGATCTCTGCAGAAGTATCAGAGCGCATAAAGTGCAAACATCTTCCTCTACTCCCTCCTAAATATTCTCGAGGGGAATTTCTAAGTCTTGCAGCATGTTATCAACTTCATCGGAATTTAATGTTCGAAGTAAAAATAAAGACACCTCAACACTTTACAAAATTAAATATGAGTTCAAATGAACCTCTGTGTTTTTTTCCTGGGAGACTCTGTGCCCAGTTTAACTTTTTCACCGCCTGCATGCATGTTTTTCGCCGCCTAAGCGATTTAATCGCTTACATCGCCCAGGCGGCTAATAACATGCATGTAGGCGGCGAAAAAGTTAGACTGGAGTTTAAGAGAATTTTGAACGTAGATTTAGCAGATTATTTTTCATACAAACTTCAGAGCTTCGCCATTAATTAAGTAAATGATCATAATATGTAATGTGTTCAAAAAATATTTAAAAAAAACGCGATTGGTAACTCGTGTTATTTTAGGAAGGAATAGTGCTACATACGTGATTCACCTTACAAAAAAATATAAAATATAAAACTTAGAATATAAAATACTCGACAAAACGTTCGTTAGTTTTGCAACGAGTTCGAACATTCACCATTTTTACCATCGTTGTCGAAGAAATTAGTTCATGATTTTATCCACAAGTGTTCTGTAATGGTATCCTCGGTTCACAGTTTGATTCATGACACTGTCAAAAATTACACTGTCAAGTTTATTTTCTGCTTAGCATCTCCTGGGAAAGTAAAAGCGACACTAATAATTTTCATTATTATATGAATTGAATAGTCTATTTTCTGATTAGTTTTTTTACAAAAAAGAGGTCTCTTTGGTGTAGACATTTATCTGTTATTTTCTCACCTGTAAACGTCGATTGTTGAGTATCGGACATTCATAAAAAAAAACCGTTCATATAGAGATGTTAAATGTAGCTCATCAATGCAGCAGTGAAGCTGTGAAACACGCTATTGGGCGCATTTGTAATCCGATTTTTCACGGGAAGAAATAATGGAATTTCTTTTCCTTTCAGGCTACGTAACCATGAAGAATCTGACAGAAAGACTCTCATGATACTCAACTTCTACTAATCATTTCTATAATTTTTGATATGCAGTGTTTTTCAAAATGATTTTTTTAACTCGGAGTCAACCTGATAGACAATCTGTGGAGAATCGTTCAAAATGGCGGCAGGCGCTCGATTATCATCCAAGATGGCGACAGTCGTATAGGGATAATTCAAGATGGCGGGAGCTGCTTGGGTATCAGCGAAGACGTCGAGAATCACTGAAGCATCATACAAGAAAACAAAGTTCTCACCAGCAGCGTACAATACAACAGATTTCGTTTTGCTTACTTCAGCTCATTTTTCTTGTTGTATTTAGTACCAGCTGTGCGGCAGGACAGGTACGTAAAAAATTTTCGTTCTTTCATAAGTAGTTTGATCTGATTGAAATTAGTTATAATTTCTTAGGGAATTCGATGCTAAATGTCTTGAATATTGCGCAATAATTAGTATCAGCATCTACGTATTCATTATTTCTTGACGGTGCTGCAGAAAGTTGTAAAGTTTTGATGGGCCCTTTCTCATTTTCGTCCTCTTAAGCGCCAGTATATTCTTCTTCCTTGCATTTCACACAACCTCAGTAATTTCAGTATCAAAGTTTGTAAGTAGTAGTTCGTTTTTTAGTTTGTAGTTCTACAAGTAGTAGAATAAGAAAATGCTATCATATTTTTAGAATAGAACTGTTGATTATTTGACGATATTAGCGTTACGTTTCGCTCTTTTTTTACTTTGCTTAGTAATTTTGAGTGAACATTTTATCGTGTTAAATTTATTTTATTTTCTAACAATACAATCATGCGTAAGAACTTGAGGAACAAAGTTGTACCTGAAAACAATGTTAAATTATTTTTTAAATTTTTGTTGCTGAAAGTCATCAAGTGTTATTGTAGTTGAATAATATTGTGTATTTTCAAAATAGAAACTTACCTAAAGCTTTAATATTTCATTGTACTGTATTGGCTTTTAGAGGCTTTTTATGTTTTTTTTTGGTAAGGGCTTTATTGTATTGGCTTTTTGTATAGTTGTAATGGCTTTTTTGTGGAAAGGGCACAGTTCATTGTACTTTCTAGAAAATCAGTTTCCAAAATTATCGTCCAAAATGACAGCACCTGAATAGGCCTTTATTTCAGTTGATATTTTACATTACTGGCCCCGAAAGTTCATGAGTCTTGTTCATCCTCAGGGAATAAAAGAAAGGTTTGTGAAGCCTGAGCTCTCAGCCGATGAACTCCGACTGGTCTTTGGGAAACACTCCGTCAGTAAGTATCGCCTGATTTGTGACTTGCAATCTCAACGCATAATTTTAAGTCTCCCTTGAGATAATTTCCGGTATTCCTTGTACTTAGTTATTCATCAGTGAGACGCTTTTTTGACTCCAAGAAGGCAAAGGAAAAGTTCTCACAGGACAATTTTTATCACTGTGCAAATGTCTGGTTTAAATATTTATTTTACGATATATATTTCTAATTGTTTCTGAAGCAAGCGTTATAGAAATGTTTTTATTTAGTAGTGAATTACTTTTATCTTCGTGAAAAGCACTGCGAGCCACTTAATAATAATAATGATAATAATAGTACGCAAATGACCTTCGCACAACGGAGCACAGGCTGCTCAGCTTTATGCAAGTCAGGCCGTCGAACTTATTACTGTAGTCACGGAACCATTTATACAAACATTGTAATAACACCTTCAAGTAATATTTTGTCATTCATCATTGAAGGCCAATAATTACAATTTCTGGTGCAATACTTATTTTAGTTATTTTAATTCTAATTGATGTTAAATTGAATCCAGAGAATCTTAAATAATAAGTTCAGTTTACGTGAGCTGCTATTTGTTCCAACCATGCAGGAAGCGCCAAAAAATTTTCACTCAATTTTCGTTTATTGTTATCTAAAACCATCAACCTTAGGAAGATGGGCATAGTATTATTTGTTGCTAAATTTTATCGTTTATTACCAGCTTAAATTTGTTTGAACCATTATTCCAGGCTCAATGATATTCAGAGTGAGGATCATTTCCATTGGACTTGCTATGAAGTATGTGGTAGGAGTTGATGTCTCAATAACTAATTGTGAAAATAAAAAATATATAAAAACTCTTTTTATATGAGCGATATCTGTTATTTTTTCTTACCCCTAAATTGCAGCATGAACGTATTAAACTATTAAAGAATTCAAAAAGTAAACAAAACAAAAATCAACATGAACAAACTAAACAAAAATCGTTCGTGCGTGACGATTAATATTATAAAAGTTGTGGATTTTGCTCACAGTCCCTGAGTTTGAGGTGGTGGTGCCGAAGATCGTATCCAGTTCTGCTCGAAGAACTCGGTCAGTGTCGGACTCCTCAAGTCCGCACCAGCAGCAGCTACTGGCCGAGAACTTCAGGAACAGTGACCCTTTGCATCTCTCCCTCAACGCTCTCGGACACAAGTTTACCTTCAGGTGTGTTGCTACTGGAGTTCTAGTTAATCTGGGATGGTGTTCATGCCTTCTTTTGGTGGTTTCGTTCAACTAATGAATTTGACTTGCGAAGTTTTTTATTGTGAAGTTTTCACAACTTACTTTTCTGAAATTTCTTCGTAGTTCAGTTTGAATGGGACATTTTTAACCGTTTTTGTTGTAGTTTGACTATGTCATTGCCAATTTTAGGATCAGATTCAATTTAAATTTGAAGGAAAAATGTAACAAAAATTCAAGGATTACATTTCATTCAAATTAAATTCAAAATTTCATTCAAATTCATGATTCCATCATAAGAGGAAGGCACCTCATTTGCTATCAGTGCGAATGGCATATATATTGCCATCTAAACCATAGTATCTTTCACAACCCCAGTGACTTTCTTTTACCAAAAAGCATCTTTCTTGCCTTCCATCATATCATAGAAATATTGAAATTATTCACGGGCTGGATTTTGATCAACTCACGTCATCGTAACTGAGTAGTTGACAGCATAAGATGTCTTAAGCCAACATAGCTTCGCTACGTGCTAACCCTCATAGATTACGGTTTTTAATCACAGTTGAGTTTCTGAGGAGAAGAAATAGCACTAGAACTGACTCTGTCAATTTGTGTGAGGAAGATAACTCTGTCAGTGAAAACACTGCATATGCACGTCGAAAAAAAAAAAAAAAAACATCGGCATCTTAGGATGCTTTATTTCCAAATCAAGCCTGATACATATGATCTTAAGCATTGGTTTCTCAAATGTCTTATAACTAACACTATATATAGGACACCATGACGGTTCCCCCGTGAAGCCGGTACCCATTTCCGACACCTGGGTTGAGTGGGGTATTGTGCTTGACCTCTCCCTTATACCCAACGGGGAAAATCGCCGCGCCAGTGCCGGGATACGAACCCGGGCCTCCAACATGCAAGGCCGATCCCTTAACCACTGTACCACAGCGAGCACATTAATGAGCTCACAGAAATTGAAAATTCACAGAAATTGAAAATTGGGTCAGAAGAAAACACGGTGCTACTATAGCGTGAGCTCTACCGCTATGTATCGCCTACCCAGGTGTAGTTAGAGGTGTACAAATTAAGTGTTAATCGCTAAATTGAATGCATGGAAATAAGTAATATCTATTAGTAACCTAACCTAACCAAACCTTACGCTATAGTACACGATGGGACAAGTCAAATGCCCGCGTTTTGAAAGGCTATTAAGAAAAGTAAAACAATACTTACAGAATCATTTATTGCTTTTTTGGTATCAGCATACAATGCGGTTTGTGTGCTCACTTTTTGAAAATGGCATCAGGAAGATGGCGGTGACCACACACATCTTTTCATCGCCACAGCCGTTGCGCGCCCCTTTCAAAACTAGGTCATTTGATTTGCCCCACTCTTTGCTAGCTAGAGGTAGACCTCACGCTGCAGAAGCACCGACCGCTGCCCCCAATACCACAACGACGACATAAATTGGTTGGCAATTTATACGAGGAAGATAACTCTGTGAGTGAAAACATTCCATATGTGCACGTCGACTCAAAGAACATACGCTGCCCCGATACCGCAACGACGTAAATTGCTTGGAACTTTGCCCCAGGTTAATCGAGTCCACAGGGCTGGTGTCACCCGGCGCCGCTCTCGTGCACCGCTACCGCAACCGCACCGACGTCCAGAGTTTGGTGGAGAAGGAGAATTGCCTCTACACCGGCCACCAGCTCAACACAACCATCGCCGTCAACATATGCTCGCATATGGTAAGTTTTGATTAATTTTTGCTGCGTTAAAAAGACACGATCGCTTATGGTAAGGTTTGATTAATTTTCGCTTCATTAAAAAGACAAAATCGCAAATGATAAGTTTTGATGGATTTTACCTTCATTAAAAAGACAAACTCGAATACGAATAGGATTGGGTAATTTTCACTGTTTTTAACAAACAGATCGACTAGTCTACGGGAGCATATCGTAAAGTTTTCGTGAATTTCTATTTGATTGAAAGAACAGATAGCATTTTTTACGGGAGGAGTGTATGGTAAGCTTTGATTAATTTTCACTTCATTAAAAAGACAAGATCGCGTGAGTGCCGAGCATTTTCTGTGAGACGCTATCCTGAAATATTGAATGGCGTGTACTCCAACGAGCCAAGTCTTCGACTTAGAGTAATAATATATTGTAATTCAGCACATGTCGAATGACTAACACTTCTCATAATTAAATGCTATATACATGATATAAAATAACCCAGTAGTCATTCATGTTCAGGAAACAAACTACAAAATATTTACCTGATTCTGGCCTTACTTAGGCATTTCATTTGGTTCGCTGTTCAGTCATTATGTGCTGGAATATAATTTTTGTTCGTGTGGCTAACGAAAAGCTTGAAATTTTGTCTCTGAAACACGGAGACTCGTGAGAGCACCACTTACGCAATTCTCGCAAGCAGTACGCATGCAAACTTTTCTATAAGTATGTCAAAGAACCTTCTTATATTCTAAAGCTCCTCGTGGTTGATTTTAATGAATTCTTTTTTATTCAACATTTTTCCATATGTATTACGATACCAATGTGTTATTATCAGTTAAGAATGTTAAAGCTAAGGTGTTTTAAAAAAACAATGTATCAACATTTCATGTTATATTTTATTGGAAATAAAAAATGTTTTTTGGAAATAACTGTATAGAAGGCTAGGATTTCCAGGTCTCTAACCCTCATAGGTTTCGGATTTTTTAATCAGAGTTGAGTTTTTGAAGAGAAAAATTAGCATTTGGACCACAATTGACCTTTTCAATTTACCTGAAGAAGAAAACTGCAAGTGAAAACATTGTTACAAGAAATTTAAGCGACCTAATTTTTTTCGGATTTTTTTTCAAAACAAAAGCAATTTATTTGGTAAATACTTAACAAGCGTAGCATTTCAATTTGGATGCCAAATTGGATTGAACTTTCACTGATGCCTATTTCACAATCTCAAATTGTCATAAAATCATCAAATTTTACCAATATCTGCTCCACAATTTCACCTCCACACACTCCTCAAACCAAAGAACGTTTATTGACATTAGCAATTTATTTTTTCTGTACACCAGCGCGGAGTGATCAGGTCCCCGACAGAGGAGCTGATCATTGAGCCGCTGCCGGAGACAGCCCAGCGGCGCCAAAGGCGGTCACCTTTGGATCAGGCGATGCCACTCCTCGTCTACAGGAGAGGCGGGGCCACGCCTTGTTCCTCCACACAGGGAGAGGGTAGGCCATTTTGTTGTTCCAGATGGTAGGTCACTCTGAGGGTAGGAGAGGTTAGGTCACTTTGCCGTTGTACGAAGAGAAAGGGTTCGTCACTTCGCTGTTCCGCGGAGGGAGAGGGTTAGTCATTCTACTGTTCCATGAAGTTGTATCCTCTCCGATTTGAGAATCTCGGTGAGTATAACATCCAATTTTACTGCCTGCCCATTTCATGCATCGTCTTACTTCACGAGGAACGCAACTTACCATCTAGAGAGATATGATCTAACTATTGTACGAGGAGGTCGTTCTTGGTTCTCGTCCTACTCCTGCCATCAGTCTGACCACCGACAAGTTCCATTAAAGTAAACTTCGAAGAACTTCCAGAGTTCTGTCATGATGACACTTCATTGTTTAACTTCTGTCTATTCCTTGATTTGTTAATTCGTGTTGAAGGAATCCCTTGAGGCTTCAACCTCCTGTTGTGGCAGTCTAGTTTAATTCTGACTCTTCTCTGCTTCAGAATTTCGGTTCCTAAAGGAGTAAAGGCGTGAACTCACAAAACATTTTTCGAACAATCGATGACCTCAAAGTTTTGTACATTATTTATACCCCAAGCCATCACGGAAAAGTGAAAATATTTCATTATTCAACGGTCTTTCTCATGTGCTCTGCTCTTTTAATAGTGATGCTCATTGCAGACTGTTTGAATTGAAGTTCAATTATTTTTAGGATATCAGTGCTTATTATTCTTATAGGCTAATTCAAATATCAAGAATTTGTACTCTATCACACGGTGACAAATATCTGAACTCAAGTTAATGTTTCTGACCTTTCGCTCTTCTATTAAGTTTCTAATACGAACTACATCCGCTGAATTTAATTATAAAATAACCCAACAGCTACAGCATCCCGTCTATTCATTACAGTCTCCGTTATGTATTCCATTCACTTAATATTACCCTTAGAATCAACTGCTCCCCTAAACCTACATAAGTACCGCCACCGACGTAAATACTCAATTTTTGCATAACTCCAATTCATTTTTCAAACATCCCTTCTTTTCATTACAGTTCTTATACTCCATCCGCCCAATTTAGTTGTTCAAAGAGCACATCCGCTCCCTTCCAACGACCTACCCCACCGCCGAGAGAAATGCTTGATTTTCTCTAGTCAGGTACCATACTTCCGCAGACGATGGTGATCGCGAGTACCTGCTGAGTCGCTTCCAGCCGGAGTCTCAGTCTGCGTTGTTCAACCGGCCAATACCTCGCATCACGGACCTCGGCACCGGCCTCTCCAACTCTGCCGACCACGACCTCTTCGTCAACGGTGGTGGACCTCGGCAAAAGTTGCCCTCCGTCATCTACGTAGAGACGGCCGTTTTTGTGGACAAGGATCTAGCGAGGCACATGGAGAACTATTTTCCAAGGGATAGTCAAGAACAGCTAGTGCAAGTTGTCCTTGCGATGGTTAATGCGGTAAGTGAACGAACCAAATTTGGTTCTTAGGGGTCTTGTTTTTTTGCATGTAAGCAGTGAATTACTCTAATTTAAGTATACTACTTCACTTTGCGTAGGTTGTTGAGCAGCGTGTACCTGTTGAAGGAAGTTTTGCATCAATTCCTTTCACTTTTTAGCTCAACGTCCTATGGCTCTTGTAAAAATGTTTTACTATTTAACTACATGTATCATCACCGAGCTCAACGAAGCTCGTTGCTCGCAGTTGCACTGCACCTTGGTGACGCAGTGAGATGCATGCTCTGAGGTTTTATTGTTTTTGATGTGACAAAATTTTTGAAAGTTAATTCACAGATGAGAAAGCGATTAACAGTTTGTATGATATTTACCTACAACAAGCAAGCAACAAGCAGCTAATAAACTGTGTAAAGCAGGCTCAGTGAGGAAAAGGGCCTTCTCTCTAACATTTTCTGCCCTTCTTCATTGGCTATTATTCGAGAGAGCTTGCGGTCTGATGAAATTATCGTAAGCTTAATTAACTGAGATCGAAACAGGGTCTTTCTTGCCCAAAGTTTGCTGCTTTGCCACCCGCTCCACGGAGTTGGCTTGGAGAGACATTTAAACAATCCATCATTGGGGGCGATAAAAGCACTGAAATTCAATTTGAATTTCCGTGACATTCTTTATCCGCAGGTCCAGTTGCTGTACTCAGAGGGCAGCCTCGGTGTGGAGGTGCACTTCGTCATCAAGCGTCTCGAAATTCTGCACGAAGATCCTGCTGGCCTGCACCGCCCTCACGACATCGACATCTACCTCACTAATTTCTGCAGGTGGCAGAGGGATGAAAACCCTCCTGGAGACGATCACCCTCTTCACTGGGACCACGCCCTCGTCCTTACTGGGCTTGATCTCTACACGGTTACTTCCAGAGGCAGACTCAACTCGCAGGTTGTAGGTAATAACAGTGGTAGGTTGTCAGTTTTGTTTGGCCACTTCAAGAGGTGGAACCAACTCACAGGTTATAGGTATCAACAATGGTAGGTTGTCAATTTTTTTTGGCCACTTCGAGAGGTGGAATCAACTCGCAGGTTGTAGGTAATAACAATGGTAAGTCGTCAGTTTTGGTTGGGCCACTTCAAAATGTAGAGTCGACGCGTGAGGCGTAGGTTTGAACAGTGGTAAATTTAGTCACGTATTTGCTGTCATAATATACATTGAGAGGCAGCTTCAATTTTCAAAACAGTTTTGATTGTGTTTAAATTGGACAATTCACGAAAATTTGCTGAAGATTCCGATTCCGTAAAATTCGATGAACTGTTGAACAGATGTATGTAGACTCGGGATGATGAAAAATTGGCTCTATATTTTAGCTACACCTTTAATTAAGCTCAAGTTCACATTTATCCAACTCGAGCAGACTTATTACGGTTTCAAAGTTATTAATTCAACTCAAATTAGAAGATTTTATCAGCTGCTTAGCTATGGTCCCTTATACCATAGTATGATGGTATCTATAATACGATACCGGAAACCAATAATTGATCTATTATGGATACGTGGTCAAAAATACATAAAAATCATGATGGAGATTATATGTCGTTTGAAGTACAGGATAAAAAATGATTTATCATAACAGAGGAAAAATATATCGTGCTATTCGACTACGGTTCAGTCTAACCCTCAATTGATGACATTTTTGTTACAAAACATTCAACATCCAACAGGCTGTAGCGGATTTTATGAATCAGATTTTTTTAAATGAACAGCTAATAAGTTTTTATGCGTTACGCTTTCCAAATTTTAGGAATTTTTTATTCTTGTTAGGCCTGGCGCCTGTGGCGGGCATGTGCAGCGCGTCCAGTTCCTGTACTGTCAACGAGGGCCGCCACTTCGAATCCGTCTACGTCGTCGCGCATGAGATCGGCCACAAGTGCGTTGTGTGTTGTACAGTAGATTGCGGGTTGGTTAATTTGTGTAGTGTAGAATATTTGTGATAGAGTGTGTGTCAATTTGTGTTTTGCAAGCTGTGTTGGTTTACGCAGGAGGTGTGTTAGTTCGTGTGTTGTAGGCTGAGTGTTGTGTTGTTTGTGTAGTGTATGCATAATGTTTGTTGTAGGTTATTTCTATTTGTGAGCTATGAGCTGGTCTGCGCAGTGGAGCAGGATATGTGTGGTTTGTACGTTGTAGGCTGGAGATTCGTTTGTGTGGTGTAGAATGCTTGTTGTGGGTTGTGTGTTTATTTGTGCTATGTAGGCTGTGGGTTTTTTCTTGCGATGGTGTACTGTGTGAATAGGTTTGTGCATTGTGGGCTGTAGGTAATTGCTCATGTATTTTCTTCAAACGCATTTTTTAACTCAAAATTTAGTTCGTTTCATTCAATATCCCTGTGTGTACTGTACTTGTTTTCCAGGCTTGTGTCTATTCGATTCCATTCTCATTTCTTAAGTTATGCATTTTTTCATGGACATACTCTTCAAACATTTGTTAATTGATTTAATAGCCAAGAAATGAGTTAAAGTTGCGAAGAATGTTTACTTTATAACCATTCCCTACAAACGCTCTTCAGTCTAGCTTGTAACTTAATCAATTTTAAACAAAATGCATTCAAATTTGGATCCTTCAAATGGAACTAAGGCGATCACTGTTTATTGTTTTAATTTAATGGTAAAAGTTACGATGTGTGACAATATATGTCCGAATTTGGACCCGTAATATGGAACTAAGGCGACTGCTGTTCGTTATATGAACTTGACGATAAAAGTTACGTCGTATGTCTAGCCTCGGAATGCGCCACGACGGCGTGACGGCAGGCAACAACTGCGACCCTGGGGAGCATCTCATGTCCCCGACGCTGGGCTCCGGTAAAATCTCCTGGTCCACCTGCTCCAAGCGTTATCTCGAAATTTTCTTGTCGTAAGTCCCATATTTCCTGTCAAAAAATGTTTCACTGCACAGACGCTGCCTCAAAATTTATTGTCGCAATTGCCATACTTTCTGTCAAAAAATTATTTATTGCCTTAATGTTAACTTGGAATTTTAGATTCGCAAGTGCTGTATTTCCTGCCAAAAAATATTTCATTGTCCCGACGTTATTTCGCAATTTTCTTGAAGTGAGTGCCATATTTCTTGTCAAAAAATGGTGAATTTTATCCCTTCTAGTATTCTAATATTCCAGTGGGATTCACATGCTTGTGTCACGTCATCCTGCCGATTGTTGTCTCTTTTGTGTCGATAAAATAGAAAAGCTTGTGTTGAGCTGCGCGATTGAGGCTCATGAAAATTGTGAGATAAAAGAATAGAAGGAATACAAAAGCGCGCCAAGCAGTTTTTGCCCCAATTCTGGCTAACCTTCAAGCCATACCTAGCATACCATCCTGAATTATCTGTTAAGGTTAAAAAATGCCTATTTGGTCACATGAAAGATGTAAATTTCAGGATTCAACGGTCATTTTGTTTTCAAAAATCCATTCATTGAATCAAAAGTTATTGATGATTTTTTCGGGTGTCATATTTGAAAAACTCTCGTATAATTGTTCTTGGAAATTATCCTTCGAATTTTCATTCCGCTGAAATACTTATATTTTTTAAAAATAAAACGATTTCATTAAGCTGAAACACTTCTCAACTCCACGTGATGTTCATTGCATCCATGTTTACGATGATTTTTTATTTTTACATTTCCTCAACCGTACGAAAATGTTCCTATTCTTCACGTGATGAAACAGGAAGAAATTTGCGAAGCATTCTACTAAATGTTCGGCGTGCTTTAATATTTCCCCTTAATATGTTCACTTTTTTTCAGTCAAACGACTTAACATTAATAACATAAAATGCTTTGATATTTTCTGCGTGGTAAAAATGATTGAGGATTTTTTGTTCATTTTTACTATGGAAAGTACCTTTGCCGTGATTTAAAACTTTCTCTGTTGAAACTACCTCTCACATGATTAAGGATTTGTTCTGTTGATTTCCACTATCAAAACTACCTCTCACGTGATTAAGGATTTTCTCTGTTGATTTCCTCGATCAAAACTACCTCTCACGTGATTAACGATTTTCGCTGTTGATTTCCTCTATCGAATCTACCCCTCACACCAGGAGTGACCAGTCGCTGTGTCTTCGTGACGCAGCTGAGGCCGCTCCCGAGCTCGACCACCGCGGCACGCTGCTGCCCGGCCAGCGGTTCCCTGCGGACATGCAGTGTGAGGAGCGCATTCTCGGCCTTACGCTGAATTTTGTTTTTGTGTCTTGGTTAGATCAAAGTCAGTATCTACTGAGGGTATCCTTGTGCTTAACGTTTTTGCCTTAGTCATTTCCGGCTTTAGAACAAAAAATTTGCTTAGGGTATCCTCGGCTTTGTGCCTAATTTTTTGTGTCATAGTCATTTCCGGCTCTAGAACGAAGGCAGTATTTGCTTAGGATACCCTCAGCCTAACTTAATTTTCATGTCTTTGTCATTTTTGGCTGTAGAATAAAGTCAGGATCTGCTTAGGGTACAATTTTGTGCCTAGTTATTTGAAAATTCAAAACGAGCTCGGTATCTGTTTAGAGTATCTCGCTAAAATATGTATACTAACATGTTAGTTCTAAAGATTTTGATTGGAAGTTTGTGCTCGTGAAAATGGAAAATTTGGTTTCACATTTCATGGGCGAAGTTAAATTAAACATTTTAATTTCAGATGTTAGTTCAAGTCCAGACGTACAATAATGTTTTGTTTCAATTTCCAACAACCAGGTTTATTGAGATATGGTTCTTGCATTGTAAAGAAACAATGAATTCGCTTTAAAATTTAGTTCATATTCTGCAGTTCTGGTACAATTATCATTTCCGATAAGGCCATCCATTTGAAATACAGCGTGAATGCCACAGCAATTCCTAGCAGTGGTTAACAGGGAATTAAAATCCAAGAGTTATAGCAATGGAACTCTCTGGAGAAGGTAGCAACTCTAGGCCTTACAACATCATCTACTGGGAACCCCCAACTTGAATGAATAAAAATTAGTTTTTCACAACTTGATTCTAGCACGATACAAGTTGAGAAACTGGAACTAATTTTCATCGGTTCAAGTGCCAATTATCCATAACTTGATTAAAGCACAGTGTAACTTGATAAACATTTTCATCGATTCAAGTGCCTCTAATTCATTATTTGATTCAAGCACCGTATTAGTTGAAAAACCAGGACCAATTTTTATACATGCAAGTTGAAGTTCCTACGAGATGATGTTTATCTGTATGATCGACTGTATTTTTATATTTGATTAGGCCTCCTGAAGCACGGGCCGGGCAGCAGACACGCGGACACGCAGGTGCTGGAGGAGATCTGCGAAGACCTGCACTGCAGACGGGACCACTACACCTGGACCTCGCACCCAGCTCTTGAGGGCACCACTTGCGGCACTTTGAAGGTGTTAAACATTCTCGGTCTTTTGAATTTAATTGTGTTTGACGATGCTTTATTTTGTAACCTTTTGAATTTAATTGTGTTTAGAGGGGCTATTGTGTTTGAAAATGCTTTAATTTGTAACCTTGTGAATATAATTGTGTTTAGAAGGGCTATTGTGTTTGAAAATGCTTTAAATTGTAACCTTTTGAATTTAATTGTGTTTAGAGGGGCTATTGTGTTTGAAAATGCTTTAATTTGTAACCTTTTGGAATATAATTGTGTTTAGAGGGGCTATTGTGTTTGAGGATGCTTTAATTTGCAGCGTTTTGACTGTCCTTTCAATCGAATCATTGATTGAAGGGGCTTGACATTGTAGGTCTTTTGAATTGAATCAGGTTTGAAGAGGTTTTACATTGTGGGTCCTTTGAATATAATCGTGAAATTCCTGTTATGTTAATTTTTTTACTGCGTTTGTGAGAAATCGTTTCGAATACTGACTTTTAGTTTGGATGCCTTGCTTAATTATTGGTTGGTTTGAGGTGCCCTCCTACGCCAACATGGAGTAATTTACATCTTTACTGACTGATCTGAGGTGCTCCTTTCAGTGTCGGAATCTTACATGTATATTGCCTGAATAGAGGTTTTCCTCCTATCACGAAATATTGCATCATAATTGATTCATTTAAAACACACTTCTTCATTGTACGCTAGACAGGTTCTAATTTTTTTGAAACTAACGGTTTTTCTTATCTTATGAATTTTTCTGGTGAGTGCTGCGGCCCGTCTCTATGGGAGGTTGTCACGCGATTACGTTTATAACGGATTACGAGGCCTGTATTTCGCTTTACTACCCATGATTAGATGTGAAAATGTTTTGGTGATATAACTTTCCTTGATTTTCGCATCATTGCAACTTGAGCTTCATTTGTTGCAGTGCTAAATGAAGCATTCTAAGAAACTAGATAAATGTAGAGGTAAAAGTTAGCTAGGGCTGTCCAGTATTAGTCAAAATTTTTCGCTCCATCTGTGGGTCGCTCGCTGTAATGATTTCCAAAACAGCGTTTGTTTCTCAATCAGCTTGCATTTCCATGATATATTGGAAGTCAGAAAGTGGCTACAAAAAGGTTTATGGATTTATAGCGAAAGAACAGTACGCGATTGTTGGTTATTCATTTATAAGAAATTTATGCAGACAAAATAAAAAATTTTGATCCGGAGAACGACCAATATTTGTAGCAACCGGATTTATGGTACTTTTACCTCAATATCGTAGGCGATAAAAAGTTCAAACTTAGTTGAACTTACGCTAAATATGTATTCAACACTGATATAACGGAACGTCTAGTCAAGTCGCCACTAGAACTCTTCTTAAGGAGCATCAGACAGAAAAAGGACTACCCAAGAGGATTATTTTCTTGTTTTAAAAGCTCAAAAGAATAGGATTTTTGTTTCTGCTACTTAAATAAGCGAAAATGAGGACATGAACCACTGATCTTTGAATTTACCTCTATAGTGAGACGATCTTCAAAAAACGAAATGAAAGTAGTAACGTATTTCCCTTTGAGTTGATTGACTGATGGAACTGTCGGAACAATTTAAGAGCACACGATTTTAATAGAAGACTCCCTTCGTAGCATTCATCGTTATCCTCTTTTCGTCCTTCGTAATGTACAGTCTTTCTTAGAATATTTTACCACGGTCGGTACAAGATCGCAGTTAGAAGGTTCATTTTGTGCAATGGTACGCACATGAACACTTTCTACCGCCTCATTTTGTGCAGTAGTACGCACAAGAACACTTTCTATGGCCTCATTTTGTGCAGTGGTACGCACATGAACACTTTCTACAGCCTCATTTAGTGCAGTGGTACGCACAAGAACACTTTCTACAACCTAATTTTGTGCAGTGAACACTTTCTACAGCCTCATTTTGTGCAGTGGTGCGTACAAGGACGCTGTCTGAAGCAATCCTCCCGAAACAGAGGCAACCAAAAAATCCCTCCGTCCGACCGCCGTCCAGTAACAAACTCCTTTTTCGATTCGAGAAGAGGAGAATCGCCACCGATCGCCGGCATTGATCTTCTCGACCCGAAGTCGTCGGTGCCTCCCTCAGTGGAGTCCATCCCTCTCAATGACGGGTCTGTGCGCTTCAAACCTGACCAGTCCGGACTGACGCCGTTTACTCGTACTCCTGACCTGTTCGGCCATTCAGGTGAGAAAATCCGGACGAGTTCCCATAAGAATTATTTTCACATCTGAAATAATGAGGAATACGTGTTTTAGCGCTCTGTCAGGATCGGTTTCACCGTAGTTCACCGTTGCAAAGTGAATTTCAAGTTGCGGTATAGGGGAAAATGATGTAAATTATCCTTTTTTTAGGGAACCATTTTCTGTTTTAAAATGTCATTACTCGGTAATAGCTTCAGGTAAAATAACTTGAAAATTCACGCGTAAAAGTAGTTGTGGTTTCACTAGCAAAGTTCTTTGTAAATTAATATAATTTTCGCTGCTTTGACATCCTGTCTCTGCTCAGGTTATCTTGAAGGGAGCTGCAGCATATTCTGGTCTACGTTGTTCTTGTGTGAAAACTTCATATTTTTATATTCTTCGTTTTCTTGTGATAAGGATTTTTATGTAGGGTGTATATTTTAGTAGCTCATTTTTTAAACTCATTTAATAATGCCCAGTAATGCACTCATGAGCTTCTGTGAGCTTGTATTCGAACTGCTGGTAAAAATGTGCCGGCAGAATATTTACATGCATACACATATGTCACTTCATATGTAAAAAATTTCTCTAAATTTTAGCTCAATTCACTCTTAAGTGGCCGTATAATTTCTTCATCATTATTGTGCATCTGTAGCTCTCCAACTTACAGTATTCTCTTTGCTCTAGCTTAAGAATTCCCAACAACCACAAGGCCCTATAGGAAGCATCACTCCCGTCCCTCCGTAACTTTACATCTTGCTGTATTTTTTTACATTACTTATAGCTAAAAAAAAATTGTGCTTCCTTTATTTCACAACTTAAAATGTATTTTGTATACCCTTCGCACTGCTCAAAAGTTTTTGTGAACCCTCAGGTCCTATAGCAAGCATTACTCCCGTGCCTCCGTCGGCCCTGCCTCCTTCAGGAGACGGAGACTGGAGCGAGTGCCTGTCGTCGTGCCTCTACGGCACGGACGGCATGCTCTCCTCCGGCAGCATCGGCATCCAGAGGAGCCACCGCTCCTGCAGGTAGCGATGGTCCTATTCAAACGATCTGGGCACCACGTAATGAATAGTATCATATACTATTTATTTATCATATACATATACTTAATTATATAGTATTGATGTTTGCGTCTTCAGTGAACCCTAGTTGCTTCGACGGCGACTTAGATCCACATTGAGAAAAGTCAGATGCTCTTCAGTGCGCAAATGTATGATATTTTGTGTGAGATAATTTCCTTGTACTCTCTTCAAGAGTGAGGCAATTATCTTGAAAATTTCACGTCATCAAAATGCCTCACAGTATTTTGATCCCCACGATGTTTACTCTACTACTGGGTCTGTAGCACATGCCGAGGCCAGTTCCGGTACCGCACGTGTAGCGCGGTGCGGCAGTGTGCGGCAGGCAGCCGCCGCACCATCCAGGAGTTCGCAGACCAGGCGTGCCGGGCCCTTGTTGTTGACAACCCCAGATACTCGGGGCTGGCCACCACCATCTCCCCCAACGGTAAGTGAACTCCAATTGTACTCCTCCCAATGACTCCACATGGTATTCCTCCCAATGACTCCACATTGTATTCGTCCCAATTACTCCACATTATTTCCTCCCAATGACTCCACATTATATTCCTCCCAATGACTCCACATGGTATTCCTCCCAATGACTCCACATTGTATTCCTCCCAATTACTCCACATTATATTCCTCCCAATGCTCTTCATTGTATATGACTGTTACATTGTACATGGTTATGACAGTGTATATTATTGATACATTGTAAATGATTGTTACATTGGATGTGATTGTTATATTGGATATGATTGTTACGTTGGATACGGTTGTTACATTTTACATGATTGTTACATTGTACATGATTGTTTTCAAATTGGGACCAAAAAATTGTGACGAACACTGATTTGTTAGGGTCTCGCGTTGACTTTAAGTTGATCTGGATTGTAAAAAATGGACATTGCTCTACTCAAAAGTTTTCCTGGACAACAAAAAACTGAATGTAAGTCAACATGAAAGTGTGCCCTATGTAGGGTGTAGGTCAGGATGATGGTTTCCATAAAATTCATGGAATTAACCATGCTAAAAAAATATTGATATACATCGTCGTGTAAGTTTCCGTGTTATGCTTGAAGTTGAACCTGACAGTAAAAAACTGAAAGTAAAGGGACACGAAAGCTTGCATGCTAAACCAGACCGTTTAAAATGGATGTGGGTGAGCACAAAAGTTCATGTGTTAAACGTGACCATAAAATGCTCAACGAAAGTGAAGAGAATTAGTTTCGCGTAATCCATAGAGTTGAAATTTCTATATCATCCATGAAGTTGAACCTGACAGTAAAAGACTAAAATTAGGGGACTATATATGTTTGAATTTTCAACGTGACCATAAAAAGCTTAACGAAGGTAATCATAATTCGTTTCACGTAATGCTCAAAGTTGAAGTTCAATTTCAATGTCATCCATGATAGTAAAATCTGAAAGTTGGGGAACATGAAAGTTTGTGTTTTAAACGTGACCATACAAAGGTAATCATGATTGATTTCACATAATGCACAAAGTTGAAGTTTCTACGGCGGGCACCACGCAGGGTTGTCGCAGTGCCGCGTGACGTGCGCCCAGGTGGCGGCGCTAGGCCCCGACGTGTCGTCGACGTGGTACCCTGACGGCACCACCTGCTACCGCGACTCCAGCGCCCCCGCCTACTGCGTCGCCGGCGTCTGCAAGGTCCGGGGCTGTGGTAGATGATATGCTTATATTTAAGTGCATCGTTGGCTGTGGGTTACTTATTCGATCAAATTCGTAGTCTTAGTAACTACCTAGTGGATAGATAATATCTGCTTATGTTTGAGTGCATCGTTGGCAGTGAGCTATTTGTTCGATCAAATTCGTAGTCTTAGTACCTACCTACTGGACGGATAATATCTGCTTATGTTTGAGTGCATCGTTGGCTGTGGGGTATTTGTTCGATCAAATTTGTAGTCTTAGTACCTACCTAGTGGATAGATAATATTAATAATAACATTAACAATAATAATAATATGATAATATTAATGCGATCAAATTCATGGTCTTGGTACCTGGTGCATACATAAAATCTGCTTGTGCATGAGTACACTGAAATTTAAATGTGTGTTAAGGTTCGTAAGGTTCGTGCAAATGCGAAGTCTTAGTACCTAGTGGATAGATGAAATTTGCTTGTATTAGAGTGCAATCTTGGCTTTGTGTTATTTAGGCCATCAAAACAATAGTCTCAATACCAGGTGAGTATAATGAAATAGCTTGGATCAAAGTGTACAGCTGGCTTCATGTTATTTATTCAATAAAATTCGGAGTTTGATTACCATGTGGATAGATAAAATCGGCTGATGTTTTGAGGACATTGAAGTTTGGATGTGTATTATAAATTTGTACAGATTCAAAATCTAAATACCTTGTGGATAGATAATATCTCCTTGTGTTAGAGTGCATTGATGTTTGGCTTTGTGTTATAGATCGATTTGATTCACAGTCTCGTGCCTTACGAATAGATTAAGTTTGCTTCTACGAAATGTGTTGGAAGTTTGGCTTGAAATTATGTTGATTCAATAAAACCTGTTGGGTATGAATTCCCAATTGGTAGACGATAAACTAATAAAAAAATCAAAAAGAAAGCAGGAAAGTGGACTTTTGAAGCAGCGTCGTATTTCATGCAGCGTCATGGTGAAGATCCCATGACGAATTACCTAGTTTTACGATTGGTCGATGAGATAAGAATGTTGACAAAATTCACCACATTCTTGCAGTGCGCTTGTCGACAGTTATATTCGAGCACTCTCATAGATTCAAAAATCGCTGCAGCAAAAAACTAATTAGAGTGTGACTTTCCTTTCGGCACTATACAACAACTTAAACAACTCCTGGCACAGATTCGAAAAACCGCTACGTGAACAGTTCTCTCCGATTGTGACTTTTTCAACTCCGGGACAACTGGGACAACTTGCAAAGCCGAACAAGTGCTTCAGGAAATCATTATTCCGGGATGGGGGAGGGAATATTTTTTTTGGCGCGGCAGCAGTTGAAACAACTCCTGACATCGATTCAAATGAGTGCTACTAGAGAACATCATTCCTGTGGTAACTGTTTTTGAGGAGCTACGGCAACTGTAAAGTATCTCCTGACATTGGTCGGATCTAACAAGAGCTACGAGGTAACATGATCTCGATCGCGACCTCTGCAGCACCGCAGTATTAACCTTTAACTAGGTGAACTTTTCAGTCCACTTTTGAAAATAGCCTCAATATATTGTATTTCTTGTTAAATTTGTTCCCTAGTGTGTTCTTTGGAGTTCACTGCCGAGTGGCAGCTCCGTCCTCATTCTAATGTCGGTCACTACCTGATACTAGAGTAAGTCTAATGATGGTGGTTATAATACCGGCAAGATGAATAGAAAAATAATGACGTTAAAGGGTTAAGGATAACTTTTGTCAAAAAAAATTATGTTTCAGGAGTTCAGCTGCAACCCGGAGACGCAGTTCGTGTCAAGCGGTGTCCACTGTCTCCCAGTCCAGCCTGTCACTCCTGTCATTAAAGTTGAGACAGACTTCTGGGGGCCCTGGACGGCTGGATCATCTTGCAGGACTAGGTAATTGTGCTAACATGATTATTTTATCTGCACTACCATAATGCTTTTGCATTTGGACTCAATTTTTCTACTCGTGTTGCCTGACCTTTTGTTTGTGTTACCTAATTCTTCTACTTGTCATACTTTATTTACTTATTTGCTCTGCCAAATTCTCTTCCTTTGGCTTCCATGATTATTTTATTTGCACTACCATAATGCTTTTGCATTTGGACTCAATTTTTCTACTCGTCTTACCTAACCTCTTATTTGTGTTACCGAATTCTTCTATTTGTCTTGCTTTATAATCTTATTTTCGCTTCCAAATTCTCTTCTTTTTGTTTCCTAATTCTCTTGTTTGTGCTCCCTTTAACGAAAAAACGAGCGGGGGGAATGTGAATGCAGGACAATAGATTAAAGTTTAATAATATCACCGAAATGTTTGATACGGTCGATACAAAATAATTAATAGTTAGATGAAAAATAAATTGTGTCGGCCGTGAACGGCGATGCTCGTCCAGGCGAGACGTTCGTTGGAGACGGCCCGAAGAATTAGAGCCGCTGTCATGACTCCAGGCGCAAACCCCCGCGCCTTCCGTTAGTGCACCTAGGTGAACAATTAGAAGATTTGAAGATAAAAGGTAAATGAGAAATATAACGATCTGAATTGCGGAATATATAAATTAGTTCAAGACACCCAAATCTAACCCCGATCTGATATACCTACACCCGCCGAAACTAAATTAACACCCACCGATCTGATCTCATACACCTACTCCAAATTTACACCCAATGATCTGATCTCTAACACCTACTCCAAATTTACACCCAATGATCTGATCTCTAACACCTACACTAAATTTACACCCAATGATCTGATCTCTAACACCTACACTAAATTTGACACCCACCGATCTGATTTAAACCACGGATCTACTTCGAACTAGTTAACAAATAAATTGAATACCCTAGGCGCTATTATTTAACAGGTGAGAACGGAACACTTCAATGAGCTTCAGCCGAACAATCTAATGCTTACGCACGACACACGAAAGCACTGCGACTTTCTGCTCTAGTGGCGAAACGAAGTGTCTTCTAGTGGTGGTGAGATGACGCTGACGGGTGCGCACTCGCGCTCACAGGGCGCTTAGCCGCCTCCTCCCATGCCGACAGTGACGTGTCAACCAAACACGACCACGCTGCGTCGACGGACGGCGGAAGAAACCGTAACGGATAGTGAGGTAGCGGAGAGTCAGAGGTTGATGTGGCAGCGGTGAAAGCTGAAGATAGTCTCCTGATTTTGGGTGCAACAGATCTGAAGTGGGATCTGCCAACAGTGGCCTCGAGAAAAAGTCAGTGGGCGAGGAATAAGATGTCGACAGTGTGAGTCGCTATGCCGGTTGCAAGATAAATAATTGTCAACTGTACTATTAAAGTGTTCGTAAAAACTAATGAAATATTTTCTCCCATATACCGAGGTAAATAAAAAAGGCACTTTTTCGACACCCTCACTGATTTGCTAATGTTTCCTAATTCTCTTGTTTGTGCTCCCTTACTGATTTGCTTATGCTTCCTAATTCTCATGTTTGTGCTCCCTTACTGATTTGCTTATGTTTCCTAATTCTCTTGTTTGTGCTCCCGTACTGATTTGCTTATGTTTCCTAATTCTCTTGTTTGTGCTCCCTTACTGATTTGCTTATGTTTTCTAATTCTCTGACTTACGATGTTTAATTTCTCAACTTCTGCTTCATAATTCTCTTAATTGTGCTCTTCAATTGTGTCTTTTGGGCCACCCTAATTCGCCTGTTCGTAACCCTGATTCTTGTTTTTACGAAGCCAATTTTATTCATCTCCCCACTCCTTTCAAAGTGGGAATTAGACAAAAATCTAGACGTGTTTCAGCTTGTTCAGCTTTTCGAATATTGATTTTTTCACTTCACTTTCCAACAGTTGTATTGCTGGCTCCCGTGGCATTGAACTTGTGTCCCGCCAGTGTCTTCGTCGGGAGTCGGAGTGCGAGGGGCTGTCCAAAAACATCAGACTCTGTTCTTCTGATGTCCAGGTAACCGAACTTTGTTCCTCTGATATCTAGGTAACCGAACTTTGCTATTCTGGTACCCAGGTAACTGAATACTGCATGTTATTTTGATATTTAGGTAACCTATCTTTGCTCCTATGATCTTCAGGTCAACGAACTTTGTTCCTCTGATGTCCAAGTAACCGAAATCTGTTATTCTGATGTCTAAGTAATCAAGATTGACTTCTTTGATATCAAGGCAACCAAACTAATTTGTGTCAGTAAAAGTTTTTATCTGACAAACAGAATTTGGTTTGATTTGCTTCTCTCATGTCCAGGTAACCGAACTCTCTTCCTCTGATGTCCAAGTAACCGAACTAATTTTTATCCGTAAAAGTATAGATTTGGATAAGATGATGTATAACAAACTGCCTTGGGAATACATGGATGTGATGTTGCAGGGCTGCCACGTTCGCCAGACGGTGTTCCAGCACGCTACGGACGTGTGTCGGAGATTCCAACGTGAGGTGTCGCAGTTGTCTGGCGTTGGCATGCAGCTCTCCAACACTCCAAGTAAGCAACTCTTATCTCAAATGGATGCAGCGGCGCACCTGTCGATCTCATGGAGGATTTATTATCAATCTTTAGTGGCTGAAAGATTGTAGTTTCAGTTGTTGATACATCTGCGTGAACATTCATCACATCAAGAATTCTTGTTGAATTTAACTGACAAATTACGTGTGCTGAATATTCTGTCTTCTTTCTTCGAGTAAAATAATGGTGCCTGAGTACGCTATTCGTTATCCATCACTGAATAATTGGCGGACCCTGCATTTCGCAAAAAGAGAATTTATGCATTTGAATTTCTCAGGTGTGTTTAAAATCGAGCTGTTTCTAGCAACATAGGAATCCAATGTGCAGTCATTGCCTCTACAGTCAGGCAGGGAGGACAATACTGTGTGCATGGGAAATTTAAAAGTCTTAAATCTTCGCAAGGGTAATTTCAGGCTAACTCAAATTCAGTAGAGATTTTAGATTCGTGTTTGAGCCTATGAGATTGAATAAGCTTTCAAAATTAACACTTCGGGCGTAAAATATTTTCAATAATATGCCAAAACTATTCCTAAATATTATAGTGAAAAACAAAACCGTCTCAAATGACTTCGCTGAACATGGTATATACAAGGCAAAATTAACACTTATGATACTTTATAATCTTTCGACGGCATCTTCGAGGCGTACTTGGTATGCCTCGTACGTTGTGCAGTGGAGGTTTAACAGCCTTACACAAATTGTAAAGAGTGGTTGCGAAGGAGCTGAGAAACCCTTTCCGTTCTGTATTTTTGCATTCTTAATGTTTCCCCTACTGACACAGAGATGCTCAGAAAATTCATACTAATCAGTTCAAACCAATGTAGAGAGTAAACTTACTGACCAATGAATACCAATATACCAGTGCAGTATTCAGTTGACTCCCACCAGTGCTCCAGTCAAAATAGAGTCGCTTGCTTTCACAAAGCTGGTTACGTTAATTCCCCGCTTCTCTATAACTTGTCCTCTTTAGAATTCGACATAGGTGGTTTCGTTATAGTCTTCACCTGTTGCCCGGTATCACTGAATGACTTTTCCCTACAATGTTCCTGGTTTGCGTTGACCAAATTGCCCTAAAGATGGTTCTAAGTTGCCCTAAATTGTTCCCGAATTGATCTTAAAGATCGGATGTGTGTAGAAGTAAAAGATCAAAACAATATAAATGTGTGTTGTGTATACATGAATCATAGGTGTAGACATCAAAAATATATTATACCTAAGTATCACAGGCCAAAAAAAAAATAGAATAAGAGCTATGTTTACGAAACACATACGAAAACAAGTAAGCACGGTGCTTAAAAAACATGCAACAATTTAAACTAAAAAAAGCCAAACTGCACAAAATAAGAGCGCTGTTCAAAACACTGCAAAATGCCACACGCATCAAACGTTTTTGTGACACGCAGGTGACCCAGACCGAGCTTGTACCGTAGCATGCCAAGATCTGACGCTACACTACCGCTTCTACCGCGTCAACGGCAGGGAAGGCTGGTTCCCGTTTGGTACTGACTGCTCCGGGGGACAGGCTGGCAGACCCAAGCACTGCCTCAACGGCAAATGCCTGGTAACTTCAAGTCATTTTTTACTTTGGTGGCTTGTTACTCTAGTATTGAAAGATCTAAGCCTGTATCTCTTGTGGTAAATAAATTCTTTGAATTATAAAGGAAATTAATTTGCATTGAATGAGGTGTCGGGTTGTTGGTCCGATGCAACTTCGGTGGACAGCCTCAAGGCCAATGTCAGGTAACTTGAAATCATTTCAACGTTGATGGTTTGTTACTCTCGTGTTGGAGTTTTATAGTTTCAGTTTCCGAACAATTGATTTCGGAAATTCAGTTAGATTGAGTAATGTCACAAAATAATAGTATTTGTCTGTGTAGCGTAAAATTTCAAAGTGATGAGACGGCGAAGCACCAAGTGATTCTCAGGAAACGTAACGAAAGCATCAAAAGGTCGAATAGAATTTGAAGTATCCATTTGAGTAAGGTCATCTTCCAAATAATCATTGACAAGTATAACATTAACATTTAAATTAGTTCTAGAACAAAATGACTGAACATTTTTTCCCATTACCCCTTATGTGCACTTTGATGTTGATTTAGTGACGTCATGTCTCTCGTGTGCTCAGGATTTCGACGTGGAGGGCATCCCCCTCCAAGACAGTGCGGTGCCCAGCGTTGGCGCGAGGTCTCGCTCCCTGGACCTGCAGCCCGTGGTGGAAGATGCCGTCGAAATCCAACCTCTTTTGCCTCTGCGCTCGAGTGTCACCGCATCAACTCCGCCTCCGTTCTATTCTTTCCAAGAACAACAGGTACAGATATTTCTGCTATCAGGTTGCAAGGTGCTTTGCCTCTTCTGATATCAAGTTGCATGGCGCAGTCTCTTCTGATATCAAGTTGCAAGGTGTAGTGTCTCTTTTGCTTTTAAGCTCGGGTGCGACTTTGTCAACTCCGCTTCCGTATTATTCCTTCCAAGAACAACAGGTACAGAAATTTATGCTGTCACATTGCAAGGCCCTCTGTCTGTCTTGCTTATGAGCTCGGGTGCGACTTGGTTAACTCCGCCTCCGTTTTATTCCTCCCAAGAACAACAGGTACTGATATTTCTGCCATTGAGTTGCATGGAGTCTCATCTGCTCTCAAGTTCCAAGGCGCCGTGTCTCTTTTGCTTGTGAGTTTGGGGGCGACTTGGTTTACTCCGCCTCCGTTTTATTCCTTCTAGCAGTAGCAGGTACAGATATTTTTGCATTGCAGGTTTTGCTTTGAAGCAGAACATGTAATGCAATTTAAGAGTAGCCATTGACGTTTCTTTAAAGCGCAAGATTGATAAGTGTTATTCGCTTCTTAACTTCGGATGCAATTGTACGTTTTTGATTCTGTGGTTAATTCTACAATTTTCTCTTCTTATATAATTTTGGGTCCAATTCTTTATTTCGCAAATTTTAGTGCAAATAGGTCCTAATCTAAAATGAAAGCGTTCAATTTCAGTTCTTAAATGAGAGAGAAATTGAGATTGGAAATCGTAAATTTCTCACAAAAACAATCCAATGTCGCTGAAGTAACGGCATAATATCAATTGGCCATCCGTGAGCTAAATATTTATCTATCCATTTTGCTGGTAGAGAGTTGCGAATACTGACGTATTTTTGTCGAGGCACAGTGTATCATAGTCACGCATGCTACAAACACATAAAAGCTAAGTCAATATTCCACTGTTTATATATCGCCTAAGATGAGCTAAATAGTTATATAAACTATAATTCAAAGAAAACATAGCGTGTAGAATAAGGCGCCGTCCTGCTCCAATAATGTCTTGTACCTACTCGAACACGACAAAGACTCCTGAGCAACAAAGACTCAGTATATGTTAAGTCGTTTGATTAAATTTGGGACCACGAGTTTTTGTCCAGTTTCCAGAAGTTGTATTTTTTTTCCTCCGCATTTATTGTAATTTTGAAAGTTGAAGATGTACTGGATTGATTCAATCTGTGTTCGAGTTCCTCGTCACCTAACATCAAATCTCTCTAACCTAACCTAACTTGACCCTTACTTCAAATCTATCAAATGTACTACAGACGCATAGTTAACACAAAGGGTTTATTGAGTTCGGGGTGCAGAGTTATAGAGTCCTAGAACCGTGTCCAAGAGTTCGCAAGTCTATTTTTCCAATCCATGTAGGTGATGATGCACAAGCAGCTGATCAACCAGCACCTGAGCGAACAGCTCCCTCTGCTGACGGCGAAGAGCCACGACGCTCGTACAGACGGAGGGCTTCTGAGGCGCAGTCTCCGTGATGTCACGGTCACGTCTCATCGGCTGCCTGGCTCTATAGACTCCCAGTTCCTCCTGACACTCGTGGAGCAGCTCAATCATTCCAGTGAGTCGTTGACGGAAATTCCGTACTGAGTGCAGCTGCTCATATTCTTGCAACTGTGTAGTTTTGCGTGGCATTCGCTGATGTCGTTGAGCAGTATTTCTCTTTGATTTTGAATGGATATAACTTTGGAGACGATCACAGGTTATTCTATTCTCGTTAGTCTACCGTTTTTAATGAGGCAGGGAAAGGAATAACTAAATATGAGCTCTCTGTTTGTTGTTAAGCAAAAGGAAAATAACGAAAATTGAACTATCAGTTGATTGGCTTATTTTGTGTAGGCTGCCCAGCCTGCGGAAAAAGGCTGGGTTGTCAAGATAAGTAAAATTTCGATCGTATTTCGTGACTTAAATATTTATGTTTACTCTGCAATTATATTCAGCTAGTTCAGATATAGTTCAATGAACTCAATAGTACTACTGTCTAGAGTTTCTGAACTTGAGAACAATGGATTTAAAATATTACTATATACTTAAGCAACAGCTGTAAAAATCATCCGCTTGGTCAAATCTGGAAACTCTTCCCTGAAATTCTTGAACTGATAACGTTCATGAACATTATCAGTTCAAGAATCTTAGGAAAATAGTTTTCAGCTTGTGTTAAGTATGAAGAATTCATTATCAACTTAAAAACCCTACTGTATTGAACCAAAAATGCTGAATATTATAAGCTCAAGACTCTCAAAAGGTGAAAGTTCTTATCCCTATTAATGTCCTCATTGTTTTGTTATCAGTGACCCATGGAAACGAATCCTCGACATCACCCTTAGATACATCAACGATCGACTTGGCGAACCCGATATTTGCTGATGTTGGTCTCAACTCCTCTCACTCAGCTGTGAGACATCGCTGGAGCGTACATCCCCGTTCGAATGATTCCGGAAAAGAATTTGACATCTTCGAACTCTCAACCAATGAATCGATTTTAGATTCTTTAGAAAATGGGCTGGAAAATAATGTTTCTTACCTCGCTGAATATGACTCGGATGTAAACGAACCTATCGTGGAAGTGGCTGATCTCCTCGAACCTGAGGATCTAAATCCGTCTATTGGTGAAACTCAGGATTTCCCACCAGAAGGTTTCTGGCCGAAGAAGCCAAAGGACACTGCAATGCTGGTAGGTAGCCCAGTTCTGGGTGAGAAGTTGAAAACTACTTCTCATTCATCCAAAGAAATCATACCTCCTACTCTCGGTCGGTCGATAGATTCTGCTTTGAGCAATGATGGATCGCTGGCAAAATCTCGAGATTCTTTGGTAGAAGATGACCTCAATCATGCTCAAGCGGAGCAAGGAGTTTGGGATGTCAAGAGAACGCCATGCTCGGTCACCTGTGGAGAAGGTAAGTATCAGGATTTTTCTCGTTTTTGCGTGCGACAACGAAATTAGCTGCGATTGTGATTCATGTGATTAAAAAATTAGCTTGGGCTATTCCAGCATATTTATTCTTATCGGCGTTAACTTGGGGAAATTAGAACGTTCTTGATTAGATTTTGATATCATTCATTAAATTTCATTGTTATGTTTGATTTCTTTTTTACATGTTGTACCTTTTTTTATCTATTATTTATTTATCACTTAAACGTCTTTTACTTTCTCCCGAACGTATGAGAAAGGAAACATTAAGCTGTGTGTTTTTTAATTTAAATTTCATGAACTGACAGGTCTACGCGAGGTCATTGTAACCTGCGTACCAGCCAACTCCTTGACATCACAACGCCAACCGAAAACATCGACGGACAGTCCACGCCAAGATCGAAAAATTTCTCGTTTACCTCAAAGTGGCAACTCTAAAACTATTTATGGTCAACCTGTACCACTTCACGTCGACGCCAGTGCCTTCCCTGATGCTTTTACTGAAGGCACTCGCGTATATCACCTGCAGCGCGGTTCATCTGCCCTCGATCGTCGGGCTCCGATATCGTCTAAGAATAAGGATGATATTCACCGGTGGTATCACATCATTATTGAAAACCCTGATGCGCAGGACAGAAGTAGGAATGATCTACGTCGCTCTCGCCCAATTGGTACGGTGGGAAGGAACATCACTCGATCTGATCCGGATTCGGCTAGATCTTCGCTCTTCCAAGACACCAAACGACACATTCCATACAGAACAAATTTATCGTCTCCGTCCTTCACATCGAATTCGCAGTTAAGGAACATAGTCCACCGTAAAAAAGGAAGATCACTAGATTTTTTGCCGTCTTCAGCTGCTTCGAAAGTTCGGTGTGCTGGTCCAATGCCAGCAGTGCCGGGCTTCCAGAGATGCGTCCTCAGGGTGTGTCCTATCGAAAATTCAGAACCGTCCCCTGTGCTTTCGGCTTGGCTTACGTCTCTAGTGGCTCAAAGCCAGCGGGTGTAGGAAAATGCAACTGTAGGCAAATGCAACTGTTATCGCAAAAACTAGGCTGAAATTTAAAGTTTTGGTGGGTGGGGGCTGATTTAAGGGGGTCTGGTTTGAGGTGTGTTTCGATCTTAAGATGAAGTTGCTTTAGTTATGAGAAAAATATTCCCAAAGATTTCATGTATGGAAAAAAATTGTTTTAAACGATAAAAATACGGAATCCCTTTTAGACGAAGCCACTTCTCAGTTATCTCGCTTTAAAAATCTCTAAATGCGAAGAGTGTCCGTCATGGTGGCTGGGTTAATTTGTTTTTGGTCAAAATAGTAAAATCTACAGCCTTTCAACCAAAATTTAGCCATAAAAGTTTTTTATTGATAACTTATATTTGACGGACCTAACTTTGAAAATTTTGGCAGGACATAAGATCAATCAATCTGATATCCCTGGCTGGTTAAAGGGCAAAGCCTTTCATAAAAAACGATCAGCAAAATCCCAATTCCACAGTGTTATTCTATTTTTGAGCGAGGAGTACATGTATATCTGTAACTTATATGTTATGATAAGGTTGAACGAAGAGTATCTAGAAGAAGTCTGTGCCCTAAACTACGAATGATAGCCCAGATCCACTCGTGGTTGTACTTACCACGTTTCTTACCATGCAATCCATATGAGGAGGTCGCTCCTCGTTCTCACACACTGCAGTGTGACCCACCGGTGGTCACACACTCAATTTCATGGGGAGTTGACCAAAACCAAACGAAGGCATGTTCTATCTTATGTACACCGTTTCCAGTGTTGCATACTCAAATTAACTTTATTTTTTTAGTTGATTAATGAACTTCAGTTTTACCGGCCGCGAGAAACTTGTTAAATTTCTGGGGTTTTTCTATGTTAACTTTTAAATCAATGCTTCTCAGTTCTGTCTCCTGCTGCCCTGAACCATTTCCAGATTGCCTTAGTAACTCAATTTAGAAATAACCGAAAAGATGAAAAGTAGACTCAATTTCATTATGTATCGCTGCAAGATATTTTTTAAAGTAAACTTTTAGAATTTTTGGATAATCTAAATTCTGTTATTATTGGAGGTTTATACGAATAACTTGACAAGAGTTGACATACTTTATGTTAAAGGATGTTGCATTCTTGTTTGTGTTGATTTATGTATTCACTTAATCTGGCGTATGACGTGCGCACATGATACATATATTATTGTTAGACATACTTTTTCCTGATATATTGAGTAATATCACTGATTTAAAAGGTACCTGTAGAAGGCTGGATCATACGGATAAAATCGTCCTGCGAGTTGTTTCTAAGACATTGTGCGTTGGTACCATCAACGATACACGATATTTTGTAAATAAGCGGGAAAATTAGAGGTTTAAATGAATAATTAAACAGAAATTATATGGTAAGTGTGTAGTAGAAATGTGTTCTACTAGTATATTCTATTCGTAACTTCATCAATGAAGTGTTGAAGTATTTTTCAACTGTTTTCGAGATGTTCCTCATTAAAGTGTATAGAAATTCTTGTCAGCGTTCAGCTAAGTCTTTGTTGTTACATTATTTGATTAATTGGAGGTCGATTTGTGAAAATTTAAGAATACAAGTCTTAAGCAACTTTAGAGAGTTGGAACGGTTTCTTTTAGAATAACGCAGGTGTGTCATTAGGAAAGTCGGCTCATGGCTGAGACGTGAATCTGCGGCAGTCCAGAACTTGAAGTACTGCCCTTGAATACGCTTCGTGCAATACCAGTGGACAGTAGTTTTAAGATTTTTTCTTAAGTATTTGAATGGAATTGAGATACAAATAATAAAAACTTAAGTAACTGGGTGATGAGAATGGTGACTTAATTTTTCACAACGAGCATCTGTACATACATCCATAAATTTAGCAGCCGTTGAATTCTTGCGCAAAAATATTCTATTTTATCATATCATTAATGATCTAGCGTGTTAACTCTAAAGAAGCTACTTATTATTCCTCATTTCACTCATGAACATTCGTCTTTACTTGTGAACATTTCACGCACGACTTGTATATATTACCCAAGTACAAATATGTCTTCTAATTCCTGTGTTTGCATTTGAGATAATAATATTGTGTGCAAAATGCAAAATCTACAGTGATCAATTCCTATTTGTTAGAATGTCACCAATGATGGGAACTACACTCAAAAAGTGAGATGTTCTTATAATTCTCGTTCTAACTCCTCTACAACCACACGCCACGGTGCACGAATGAACAATGAGCTGAGTCAGCAGAAAATATGCCCCATCGCGTGTCACTTAGACATTGGTTAAAGTAAATAGCTGTATGGTTGTTGAATTGTACTTCATGTTTAGATGGTATATCTTCTCACTTTTGGTACGCTTTACTGTGCTACGTTAAGTGATGCGTAGCGTTGTTCTGGATCGCACTATCATTCGTGCGAATAATCTCCGAGTAAACCAAATAGATACGAGCTGCAACCCTGCAGCCAATGCAGGCTAGAACAGCAGCTGAAATTACTCTACTGAAAAGTAATGGAGCATCAATCCACTCGGCTGAAGAACCATGAATCACAAATTAGGTCATGCAATGTTCAGTGGCTCAGCGTACTAGAAGAGCGTACGCACCTGCATGTATGTGTGTCGTAGTTCTGCTAGTACGAGTTACGTTGTGCTAACTAATTTCTCGCATCAATACTCTAAGACAGTAGTTCTTAACCTGGGTTCTATCGAACCCCAGGGGTACAGTGAGTCAGTTTCAGGGTTTCGGCGGTTCGGTTAGGCACTGATAAAGTATATAGTTTTATTCATTTGTTTTGAATGTGAAGAAAAAAGACACATTTTTATTTTTCCAACTTCGAAGAGTTTGATAAATGATGATAAAGAGTTTGATAAAGAGTTTGATAAACAATGGTTAAGAACCACTGTTCTAATATTTATGAACCATAAAATAGTGCTGGAGCGATGGACGCGAATTCCTGACCATCTTTATTTATTATTTTGAGCTTTTTGAATGAAGTTTCATGACACCAAAGAACTTAACAACACAAATACACACTGTATTGTTTACCAAAATACAACTTAACGATTTAAACAGAGAGTGGAATATTTTTATCCTCATTACATTCGCTTGAAAATCTCTGAGGAATGTCGCAAGAAATATGAATCATGGAGTGGTGATTAGATAATCTTTAAATCTAAGTAAATAGTTTTTAGTGTTACGGAGCCTTATACGTTATCTAATCTTAAAGCACTCCTATAGCATGGTGATGATCTGATAGCTTCAAATGTGTCCTGAAGAAGATTAATATCAAATTTGCTTTTCAAAGTCCTGCATTTCAAGCTATTGATTTACCCTCTGATAATTTTCGTACCTCCGTTAACGTTCCATTACCACCAAAAAATGTTTAGTCAACATCTTGTATATATTTGTAAAAGATTAATGCTGCGAAAACAATGCATCACCTGGGTAACCTTTTATTTTTTCTTTTACAATACATGAAGTAATTGTAGAAATCCACAGGAGTATTGAAGCACCAGTAGCACAAACTGAAAACAATTACACAATAATACCTTAACCTATTTATGCAACAACAAAGTACGGCTTCTCTGTGAATAAATAGCAGGTGCGGTGACCCGAGAAGCTATCACTGGAAGGAATAGTCTAAAATAAGGAACACTTCTAACATTGACTATAGACTTTTATCGAAATAACCAAAGCGTGGGAAGCCTCTGAAGAAAGGAGCGATATTATAACCATTTCTGGGGAAGAATTTTGGATTGCGATCATGATAAAGGCTCGGCGAGTGTTTGGGAGATGGCCTTTCTTTTTCAATCTCTTCCTCGAAGTCCACAAACTGAGGTTCATCATTCGGTGGCAGCTGTTCGATTTCATTTGGACCAAAATCAGAATCCTGAGTTGTGATTGGCAGAGGAACTCGGAAAGTAGGAGGCGCTTGCACTACTTCTTCGTCGATGTTAACTTTAGCTTCTTCATCGTAATCTTCAGGAGATATGCGAGGGGCTCTTCCGTGGTGATCACTAAAAAGTTGCCCAATGTCCGGGAATCGGTTTAAATGCTCTTCTTGAATAAGCTCGTTTTGAAAGCCCTTTGAAAACGCACCATCCGAAATGTTTGGAGGATCGGCAACTCTTATAAAGTCTCTCCCGATGGGCGATTGAAATTGAGGGGGTTTACGGAAATGATCCCTTTTACCTAAAAAGTTATTGCGATAAAACGCACCCTGTCGCTGCAATGGAATTTCAGGAGGTGGAATTTCTTTCTCGTCAATCAGGAGTTCTGGATTTGCTTGGAAATTTTGGGTTTCTCTCAACGCGTGAGTGTTGACCTCCGAGGAGGCGGCCGGAACGAGATCTGATGCTTCGGATGTTTCTGGCTCAGTCACTTGACTTGGCTGGCCTGAGCTCTCTTCGAAGTCCTCCTGGATGGCTCTGAAACAGATGTCCAATAAAGTAAGGTTACTTTATCCTATGACGGGAAAATTCTATCTGAATTAGTTTTTTACTCGATTATGATCTTTGTTCTGATTCAGATAAAGGAAGGTTTCTAACAAAGTAAGGTTATTTCAACCTATTGGGGGAAAATTCTATCTGGATACGTTTTTTTACTCGATTATGATCTTTGTCCTGATTCAGGTAAAGTAAGGTTAATAACGGAGCAAGGTCACTTCAACCTATAGGAGTAAAATTCAATCTGAAGGGAGTTTTTTACTCGATTATGATCTTGGTTCTGATTAAGATAGAATAGGGTTTACAATAAAGAATAAAGGTCACATTCATCCTATTCGGGTACAGTTCTACCTGAATTTAATTTTTTACGCGATTGCGATCATTACTCCGATTTAAATGGTATGAAGAAAAAAGACAATTTTCAAAGCACGTCATTGTTAGATATAATAAATCATATTCAAGAATTTCAAAAGTGTGACCACCAGATAACATTTGTTGTCGGTAAATTTTAACACGTTTTAATTAAAGAAGTCCTATTCAAAGAGCAATACGAGTTTTCTGATAGGGCTGTAGTGGCCACTAGTTGAGCGATAAAAACTAGCCCCGTGGATTACCTTGCGCAGAAATTAAAAGTACACCACATTATTATGAAATTCATTTGCTATCCGAAAAAATTAAGAAAGATTGCTGATCTTCACAGTTCGTTATAACAGTTTTTCAACTGATACGTCGACAAATTATGAAGCATGCTGAAAGCAGTGTAGTTTGGAAATATCTGAAGCCTAATATTCAGTTCTGTATGCACGCAAAAGGTAGTTGTTATCACGGATCAAAATTATGAAGGGTTATTTACCAATAAGAAGCGTTAGTTAATTTCAAAAGCTTGAAAAAACATTTCAATCAGAATCCTAATAATTTCTAATAAAAATTTAAAAATGCTATGTAATATTCAGCCACACGAGTGTTCTTGGAACACAAAGTTCTTCAATTCTTACACGAATATTTTCAAATGATGCAATATTTTATTTGATTTTCCTTGTCTTGAGAAACAGAAAATAGCTAAAGATTCAGGGATTTAATTCTACAAACGAAATTGTATCTTATGGTGAGCAGGCACCAGAGTAAGTCGAAAAATATGCCATAAAGGATCACAAAAAACTTAAATATTCACAGAAAGCTGTATAGAAAGCCCAAGTTCCTAATGTCTTAAAATGGTAATACAATGCAAAAGAAATCCATGACTCACCCATCCGACGTCGATGGGCTATCTCCCATGGCGGAAATGGCCGCAGGAAGCTCGAAGTTTTGCTGGGAAGATAAATAATTTCTCAGAGCGATTTGAGCTTCCACCGGTAAACGAGGGTAGTACGTCTCTTTGGAAGAAAGTTTGAGAGCTTCCAACTGAATTATGTTAAGATTGTCTTTAGTCGTGCGCTGTGACCTCGGAGGAAGGCCAAACTCTGATGTTTGAGCGAACTTAGCAGATGGATTCAAAAAGTCAGAACGCGTTTGAAGAGAAAGACGTTGAGGTCCTGACAGCTGCGACAGCCCTTGGAAGGGAACTTGAGGTGAGTTTTGAGCTAAGTCGATCTGAGAAATCAAATCATCCGTTGAAAGTGAATCATCCGCGGAAAGTAAATCAGTCGAGGAAAGTAAGTCGCCTGGAGATTCCAGCTTCTGACCAGAAAGGTCGAGGATAGTTTTGCCTTGTGAAAGATGTCTTGGTAGATTCAAGTGGGGTGAGTTTTCCGTCAGTTGGCCATGAGGAAGATTTTGTGAAGACTGTTGTTGAGGCGATAATTGACGCTGTAAATTTTGAGTGATCAACTGATCGAGAGGAAAATTACTTTGTGATTGTAGCCTGGTTGATAGAGAGTTTTCATCCAATGAAAGTTTTTGTGGATGTAGTCCTCGGGGTGAATCAGGTCTTAGCTGTGCTGATAAGAATTGATGAGGATGTCCAAACTTTGTTGGTTGAATCCCTTGGAAATTGTTATTTTGTGTAAACCTTGATGATTGAGGTACTCCAAAAATTGATGATGAAGGTCTATGTCTGTAACCGGTAATTTGCTGGATTCCAAGTATATGTTTCCCGTTCAGTTTTTTAACTAAATTGTTGTCTGGCTTTATTCCTCCTCTTGGTACGCCAATTGATGGCGCAGGTAGTGACTCAACTTCCCCGGTATTTTTTGCGGGATTTTCGATGGCCTGTTCTTCCAAAGTTTTGTGAACATTTTCAAGCAAAGCAATTTTCTGAAACTCGTTCAGCACATTCAAATTGCCTAGATCAGTGGAGTCAGATGGTTCTGCCAACGCTTCCCTTAATTCTTCTGAAGTTATGGATACTTTGCTTGGACTGTTGTCTGGTTGCGAAAACTGTTTCAAGAAGCTGTCGTCAATTGAAAAGGGAATGCGTTGAGAATTTCGCTTAGCAAAACCAGACGAGGAGCTTTGAGAAGACTCGGAGGACTGTTGAAAGGATTCACTAGGTACCGCATCTATTTCTGGAGTCAGTAATCTTCGTTGGAAAACATGATTAGGCATGTTCCGTAGATGGAATCCAGCGAGCTGAGAGGCGAAATGTTTCTGTGATTGTATCGAAAAGTCTTGCGTTGGTTTCATGTTCGTTTCATCCAGGCGCGACGGTTGGAGCTTTTGTACTTCCGTGAGTGTTCCCTTTGATCGCTTTTGTTGCGTTGAAACGTTAGGAGTTTGAAATTGGTCACCTTCGAGAGTAAATTTATGTGCTGGAACTGATTTTATGACAGACAAATTAACGTCACTTTGAGTCAAATTGTTAGGCCTATTTCTTCCAAATGCCACCTCTTCATCGGTGGTGGCCCATTTCGTAACTTCAGAAAGTATGACATCTTGCCAATCCGAATTCACTTCACTGTTAAAATCGGATGACACAACGTCGGATACATTATTAGCATTTTGTTTCAACTTCAAATTGTTTTCTTCCGGGACAGATTTTAGAGCAGGAGATTCTGTCGGAAATCGAGTATTTGTTTTCGTCTTTTCCGGAAAAGATCCAGGCAATTTTCTCTCAAATCTGCCTCTTCCTTGACTCGTAGGTGGTGGAGTAAACTGCGGAACATTTCTGAAGTTGAGGTTAGATCCAAAAGATGGAAAAACTTGACCCTGTCGAATAGATTTAAGTAAATTTTGGGAGTTCTGTTCACTAAAATCGGTAGGATTAAACTTGAATTTTTTAGGATTTACGGACTTTGTTTTATCCCTTATTTCTCTCAATCGTGGAGGTAGTGTAAGGAATTGAGGTGAAGGAGAGTTACTAAAAGATTCAAAAACGTTCGATGGATTATTCTCTGATATAATCTCACTCTGAGTGCTGTTCCTTATTCTTGATGGGTGTCGAGGAAGAAATGCTTCAGGAGGGAAAACACCCTTGCGAACTAGCCCAGAAGGGTTCACTGCTGGAGAAAAGCCTCGCAGTCCAAGATTATGCGCAGGGTTTAATGCTGGAGTATCTGCTGAAGAAAAGTCTCGCAGTCCAAGATTATCCGCAGGGTTCACTGCTGGAGTATCTGCTGAAGAAAAGCCACGCAGTCCGAGATTATCCGCAGGGTTACCATCTGGAGAGAAGTCTCGCAGTCCAAGGTTATCCGCAGGGTTCACTGCTGAAGAAACTGCTGGAGAAAAGCCTTGCAGTCTAAGATCAAGTGCAGGGTTTACTGCTGGAGAATCTGCTGAAGAAAAGCCTCGCAGTCCAAAATTATCCGCAGTTTTCACTGCTGGAGTACCTGCTGGAGAAAAGTCTCGCAGTCCAAGATTATCCGAAGGGTTCACTGCTGAAGAAACTGCTGGAGAAAAGCCTCGCAGTCTAAGATTATGTGCAGGGTTCACTGCTGAAGAATCTGCTGGAGAAAAGTCTCGTAGTCCAAGATTGTGCGCAGGGTTCACTGCTAGAGAATCTGCTGGTGAAAAGTCTCGCAGTCCAAGATTATTCGTAGGGTTCACTGCTGGAGAAACTGCTGGAGAAAAGCCTCGCAGTCCAAGATTATGCGCAGGGTTCACTGCTGGAGAATCTGCAGGAAAGAAGTCTCGTAGTCCAAGATTATGTGCAGGGTTCACTGCTGAAGAAACTTCTGGGGAAAAGCCTCGCAGTCCAAGATTATGCGCAGGGTTCACTGCTGAAGAAACTTCTGGGGAAAAGCCTCGCAGTCCAAGATTATGCGCAGGATTCACTGCTGAAGAAACTCCTGGGGAAAAGCCTCGCAGTCCAAGATTATGCGCAGGGTTCACTGCTGAAGAAACTTCTGGGGAAAAGCCTCGCAGTCCAAGATTATGTGCAGGGTTCACTGCTGAAGAAACTTCTGGGGAAAAGCCTCGCAGTCCAAGATTATGCGCAGGGTTCACTGCTGAAGAAACGTCAGGGGAAAAGCCTCGCAGTCCAAGATTATGCGCAGGGTTCACTGTTGAAGAAACGTCTGGGGAAAAGCCTCGCAGTCCAAGATTATGTGCACCTCCAAACCGAGTCCCATGGTGGCTATGTTTGGTTAAAGAATGTGCAGAAGAGTGTTGGTTGCGAAAAGCGTTGGCTTGGGGTACCTTAGGGGGAAGTATAGTCGAAGGTAACTGCTTTCGCTTTGCGTTTTGTAACTGACTTTTCAGCACAGATCGATGTTGCTCTTTCTTTTTAGCGCGCTTTTGCGATCCGGTTACTTTTAGATTCTCGGTCTGATCATTGAAGATGGTTTTTTTTTTGGGCTCATTCAAGTCCAACTTTACATTTTCGTTGGCGGCGGCATCTGGTACATTCACGTAAACTGGGCGAAGCTGCACCAGCGAAGTCTTGAATCCTTCTGCAATTGGCTTCCAGAAGTCGTTATCAGTTTCCGCCTTAGCTCCTTGAGTCACTGACCTCTTGTTTCCAGCTTGACCAGGAGTGGCAAAGCGGGGTTTTGCATTTCTTGGTCTTGGATTCCAGAATTCTCCTGTGCGAATATCTGGTATTGACAACGGTACAGACGCCTGATTGCCGGGTGTATTCGCTGTGGCTGCAACAGCCAACAGCAATGTCGCCACCTGAAACATTCGAGAGCATTAGCGTTTTCGTGACAGAAAATAACCAGTATACCTTAGAAAGTATTCCAGCATTAAACATTTTAATACTTCCATCCTAGGATAGCCTTATGAGAAGTTTTTTTTTATGTGGAAACAGAACACAAAACGTTTAAGGATATGTCAGATTGTGTGAATTAGGGACGATTTATCCCATAAGTCACACTTTCAACTAAACGAATTTAAATTCTACACTATGTTCAAACTTCTCTATACCTGCTGTTTTGCACCTTCGTTTTTAATGGAATGAATAAAATGAAATAATTTTCTAATTAGAAAGAAAATATTGAATAATACCAGTAGTCAGTTCAGTGAAAACTTGATTAGTTGCTTTTAAAATTAACTAAAAACACTGAGCGAGCGTTGCTCACGGATCTATAGTGAAACATAGATGGAAATTTTAAAAAATGGGAAAAAGAACGAACCAGTTAATAAAAACTGCAGTTGTGCGTAAAGTATATTATTATACGAGTTTAGTAATTATGGATCCTCATAACGTTTATTGCTCTGTGGTTCATTGAAATATATCAGTTTATAAACAACAAATTAAATAAATAGTTTATTGAAATATGGCTGTTTATAAATAAATAAGTTAAATAAGTCGTTTATTGAAATATAGCTGTTTATAAATAAGTTACTCGTATACCCACTCCTCAATGCGTTGGATCTAATCCAAAATAGAATATCAAAATTTTAATTTTAACCCAAAATGCATTGATGTTGATCGAAATTTACATCGAATTTGCTATCAATTAATGTTTGAAATGAACTCCATGTATTTTTAGAGTTCTCATTTTCAAGTGTTTTTCGTAACTAAACATAAGTGATGGTACACTAAACATCCTCATCCCGAATTTAGTTAACGTTTAAAGCAAATAACATTCCCACCACAATGATTATTTGTGCATTATTATATCATTGAGAGCCTGACGAGGCGAACGTATGATTCATATTGTCGAATTTCATCCAAATTTAGAATCTTTTTCTGTGCCGTAAGGAAAGCTCAGGTAAAATTAGGGTTACATTTTCAGGCTGTTGTTCAAATGCAGTAGCTTGGTCATTACAACTCTAATATGACGTACTTGTAAAACAAATCTGATGCTCTAGGCCTCTCATTATAAAATACATTAAATGCTTTAAATTATAAGTCAGTTTAAGCCTTTCTAATCTCAACAAATGATGTGTTCCAGGAAGGAAACAAGAAGGAACAATTTAGTGTGGACTTGAGGGAACAGGGAATCTATGCGCGGGGTGTATACCTACGCACAATCCCCTGTGCAAGAAAATATCAAGTTAAGAAGGAATTTTATGCGACAAGATACAAATAAAAAACAATAGTAATAGGTGCTGAAGAACAGGACGCAATTTAGTGAACCGGAACGAAATGGTCCGTAACAAACATTCGATTCTTTTCAACCAAAGGAACGCCTACGGAACTTTCAACTCAACACCTCCGTTTTTTCGCTCGGGAGTGCTAATTCCACAGGTACAATATTTTCAAATTCTAAAGACGGATGTAATATTCCCGCGAAAATTGAACCGCAATTCGAAATTTAACATAAGTTGAGTTTCGTCAAAAACTTGAAACAAAAACACTGGTACCAACCAGGATATAATATCCCCTGAGGAAATCTCAGCTTTAAAAATTTTGAAATATGTATTCTTTTTGGAGAGTCAAGTCAATATTTAGGATAGTATTTCTTGCTCATTATGGGGATTCAGAAGTTAATGGCACAGAT